>WYEA01026188.1:68993-105241 GCA_033558465.1 Alcedo atthis | reverse complement strand
ATATATTTTACCCTTTGAAAATGAGCTGAAACTAATGCACGATCCCCTCAGAGGAGAAGGTGAAGCTGCAAATCAGCCAGAAATTGACCAACATTTGGCAATGATGGTTGCATTGCAAGAAGACATACAATGCAGGTTAGAAAAAAAATATCTGTACTTTTTGGTTTTATAAGTTGAAACACTGGCGTATCATAATGCTATAGATGTGGTTCTTGTTTTGTTTGTTGGGTTTTTTTCTTCTATTAGATTCTTCAAACCAAAGAAATATGATACGTTGGAGAGTTTTTAACAGTGAACATCTTTATATCAGTAACAAAGACTAGATTGTTTGGGTTGTTGTGGTTTTTTTAATTTATTTATTTGGTTAGTTGGTTAGTTAGTTTCTTTCTCTTTAACAGTGTATTCAAAATGGACCAGAAGTTGTCTTCTGACAGAGTGACTGTGAAATATATTGCCATTTGCTAACATCTATTGAACTGTGTGTTGAATGTTTCCCTTTAGGTACAATTTGGCTTGTCATCGTTTAGAAATCCTGCTGCAGAGCATTGACCTGCCACCACTCAATAGTGCTAACAATGCCCAGTACTTCTTACGAAAGCCAGACAAGGCAGTGGAAGAAGATAGCAGAGTATTTTCTGCTTACCAGGATTGCATTCAGCTACAGCTTCAACTCAACTTGGCTCACCATGCTGTTCAGAGGCTCAAAGTAGCTTTAGGTGCAAGCAGGAAAACACTGAAGGAACAATCTGACCCAAAAGAGTTGATTCAGATGTCATCCACAGAGCAGTTACGCACCATCATTAGATACTTGCTGGATACTTTGCTTAGTTTGCTTCATTCTTCCAATGGTTAGTATTTTGCAGGGGGGGGTGTTGATATTTTTGTCATATTAGCAGACACAATTTATATAATTTTATATTTAAACAGTGCTTCTATTTCTTAATCTGAACTTTTCCACTGTAAAGCTTTTAAACTAAGTTCAGATACTCTTTAGGATTATTTTAGTAGCATGTAACATACAATGTAATGTTTCACTGGTGACACCAATCTGACCTAACCACTTCCTTCTCCCAAGAAGGATAGAGTTCCTTCTCCCTTTTCAGTAGTCCTGACTGCATACTCCTTTGTTCAGATAGTCATCTGATCCTTCTGTGGGATGATTCAATTTACTGAAGTATCAAAAAACTGCCCAAGCAGAATGCTTATGTAGTTTCCATAGGTAGAATCATTTTGAAGAAGGATCTGGGAACATCGAAGCCTGTGCTAGACTGGGGATTGATTAGGTGATTAAAAGTGAATAGACAACGAAGAAATTGCTTCTGTGTGAAGAATAACAGTTAATAAAACCAGTATCTCTACTCAATAATGTTTAATATCCAGTAAGGATTTTTATTTCCTACACTTGCCATGGAAACAGTTTTTAGAGAATCAAAATTGAGAAGTCTGAGTAGGAGTGGTGGCGTTTTGTGTTTTATTGCTTAAAAAAAAAAAAGTCAACAGGACATTGTTCAATTGTCTTGTAATTTTCTATGCCAGTAAGCATAATGATGGTTTGGGTTTTGGTTTACGTTGATTCCATGGGGGGTATTTGCCCTGACAGGAAATTGACTAAATGGTCTGGTCTTTATGGGTTACCTGCGAATTACCATCTCCCCATGGGTTCCCACATCCTCCACCCCTGTACCAGTTAGTCTAATTATAGTAGTTCCTGAAAACGTTTTCCTCCTACATTTTCAAGTCATTGTCTCCTTAAGCATAGTTGCTTGTTCTCTTTTCATAAAAGGGCATTCTGTTCCTGTGGTTCTGCAAAGCACTTTTCATGCTCAAGCTTGTGAAGAATTATTTAAACATCTGTGTATCAGTGGAACCCCAAAGATACGACTGCATACTGGCCTTCTGCTTGTTCAGCTCTGTGGAGGAGAAAGATGGTGGGGTCAGTTTCTCTCAAATGTTCTGCAGGAATTATACAATTCAGAGCAACTTCTCATATTCCCACAAGACAGGTAAGGGATAACTCTATATTGATATAGTGGAGCACTTAAATAATTCCTTTAAAGTTGGAATTGACCAAATGTTACTGAGGACACTTACCATCTATTACACTGATTTAAGGAATAGTCCCAGAATAGCTCTGTAAGTGATAAACCTCTGATTACAGTTGTGTATTGCACCTATTTGATGTTTCAGTCACAATAATGTCCTGTTTTTCCTTACTTGGAGGTCTCTGCATATCTAGCAGGATTGCTCCCTGTTATCAAAAATTGCCTTATCCTTTATCAAGCTTAAGTGTACCCTCATCATAAAGCTGCTCTTCTAATGCATTTGAAAGTAGGATTGAGACTGGGAACCTCACTGTTAATAGAAAAGATTTTTCTGAGATAAGAGCAAACAAGTGTAGAGTTGAGCACTGAATGTTAGATGTATTAATTATTACAGATTGTTGATTGAGGTGACTGAGGTCTCTTCTGACCTCTTGAGAATGAAAGAGAAAATGTTCACCCTAAAACACTGCTGTGTCCTTACCACAATAGAAGGTGAAATCCAGTTCACTTGCTGGGTCACAGTGCTGCTTTCTGTAGCAACCGACTTGTGTCATAGATGATAGCCATGGGGAATGTTATAAGGGGTGTTTCAGAATAATACTGGATCTGAAAAAGAAATAAAATCTTAAATCTGTATATTTTATTTTTAGGGTCTTCATGTTGCTTTCTTGCATTGGCCAAAGATCGCTTAGCAACAGTGGTGTTTTAGAAAGTTTACTTAATCTCCTGGATAACCTGCTGTCACCACTGCAACCTCATTTACCTGTGCACAGAAGAACTGAAGGTAGCACTGTAATTTCTGAAACTATATTTTCATTATAAGCTAGAAAATTGAGAAACTAGCTCACAATTTTTGGTGTATTAAAGGAAGAAATTGCTTGTTTACTGCATTTCCAAACTAGCGGTCTTTTAAAATGTGCTCAAAATTCTTGTTCTTTAGGTGCTAAAAGAGATTCTTCCCCCCACTCTCCCATTTAAACCTGAGCAAAATCTATTTGATGGCTTTTAATTCAGCTAGGAAGCTTGAGGGTTTTTACAGAGTGGGGGGAACATCCAGTATGTAGACAGTTTTAATGACTCTAGTGAGTTACTCTGGAATTTATCATTTTGGAAAGCGCCCCTTTTGATTCATGAGATCCTCTCTTAAGTTTCAAGCTTTTGAGGTGAAAAATGATTATGAAGACAAGTTTGTTAGGTATATCTGCATGGTTCCTCCAAACTACATGGTTGGGGTTTTTTTTATGTAGGCACAAGGAATTAACATTTTTTTTGACCCTAAAAAAGTAGTGAAATTATATTCTCCGAACTTGAGTTTCTTTATCTTCTTAACTCCCCTAAGTTTGAAGAAAATGCTTGCTTTAGAGAACATCAAACTCTAGGCTACTTCATTTGTAATGTACACATAGCAGAGCATTGTAGAAGATAAGTTGTTTAAAATTCTTAGCGTTCTGAAGTTGATAAATGCCAGCTGAGACTCTGTCCTTACTTTTACCTTGTCTCCTGATGTAAGCAAGCCTACAGCTGGTGTCAGAAGCTGTCCAATTGCTTCCCATTGGTCTACCATGTGCTTTCTCTATCATGGCCATATCCTGCTGTAGTCTCTAACTAGTCTGAGGCAAACCCAAGCTTACGTCTCCTCTACCTCTGTTTGCACTCTCCCCACAGCTGCCAATTCCTTTCATAGCTCTTGCCTTACTAGTTGTCCTCACGGAGGACTTTAGGAAGCAGAAGTAACTGATACTTCAGAGCTTTATTTGCTGGTCTTCCAGCTTCCTTCCTCCTGGACAGTGCAGGTGAGTACTAGGGCATTATTATGTGTGGTGGAAGCATCAGGTACGGCAGAAGAAATTCCTGTGTGAGAGCTATCACGCATAACTCAGGGTCAAAGGGGTGAAAACTTTTTGGGGAAAAAGTCAGAAAACAAA
The DNA here is from genome assembly GCA_033558465.1 of Alcedo atthis. Lineage (NCBI taxonomy): Eukaryota > Metazoa > Chordata > Aves > Coraciiformes > Alcedinidae > Alcedo > Alcedo atthis. The sequence continues at coordinate 101,274 of WYEA01026188.1, read as the reverse complement.
GAACAGAGTAAGAGGTGAGTGGTGTGGGTAGAGAGAAGTTGTACAGATTGAGACAGAGTGGGGAAAAAAGAATCTGAAAAAAGATCTGAAAAAAGGGAGAGAGGCTGAAATTTTGATGATTTTTTTTTTATGGAGATGAAAAGAAATGCACTTGTTTAAACAGAGGTATGAAAAGGTCTATACATCACTCTGCAGCAGGCTCCTTTCTTTTTATACTAGCAATCAAAAAAGTGTGCAGTGATCACCAGTACTACTCATAGTTGTTCTTGCAATTTAGTCTGCAATTCCTGGTCATGTCCTGTTAAGAGGAGGCATCCTCTTTTCCTCTTGCCTGCTTGGAATGAGCTGCTTCTTGCCACTGTGGACAGGAAACAACTGGAGTTAGCAGTCAGGCCCTGCATCCCATTGCTTGGGCTGCCAACAGCTACATGTGATCTTGGACAAATCGTTTCTGTGCTTTAGTTTTCTTTCTTTCTTTGTCTCTGTTTAGTTGTTACTACTAACAACTTTGCTGTATTGATATATGCTATTTATATAATGACTGTGATTAAGTCATCATTAATTGTAGGTTTCTGTTCTTTTTTGAGCACTCATTAGTTTGCTTTCAAAACGTTCATTTAGGTATGCTCATGTACATAGAAGATTTTTCTTACCTGGGATGTTAATTTTTTTCTTTCTTCCTACCTGTACACAAATACTTCATTTACTGTGAGACCAAAATAGGCAATAGCCAGTCATTAGTGCCACCAGCATGGTTCATCTAGTCTGAACTCAATCTTATCTTTTCTGCATCTTTTTCAAATGGCTATGTGAAAATACACTAACAAAGGAATAAGAATGAAGTTATTTGGGTACATGATTATAACTGTCTTGTTGGGGGCCTGGTTCATGGAAGAATTTCCCACTGTGGAATTTGAGACTTCAGATTTATGTGCTGTAGTGCAAGCAGCTGTCATTCTGTGTTTGGTTATTTAGGAAATGTATACATAAAATGTTCTGATTTTTAATTTTTTTTAAATGCTGCTTAATTTTTAGTTTTCAAAATAGAGGTGAAGCTTTTGACTTCTGACTTCATGAAGAAGAACTGTGACATTTTCTCTAGTACCTGAGTTCTATGAATGTTTGATTTCTTCCTTCTTTGAGTGCTCAGACTCTTACCCTCTTCAAAAAAAAATAAAATAATGGGGGGGAAGGAGTGGAATCTTTGTGGTTTAATGAAATATGTGCCATCTAATGCTTTCTATGATTTCTTTAAAACTAGTTTGTTATGACTTCCAAACTTTATTAAGGCACTCAAACCTATTTATTTTGAAGGAGTTTTAGATATCCCTATGATCAGCTGGGTTGTAATGCTCGTGTCCAGACTACTGGATTATGTAGCTACTGTTGAAGATGAAGCAGCTACAGCCAAGAAACCTCTGAATGGAAAAGAGAGAGAACGATTTTTGACAGGTATGTAACCATTGTCTGTTGGTTTGGGAGCTGTTAAAATGCTTAAAATGTATTTTCATTTCACTTGAAAATTGAGATTTTTTTAATGCTGTGATCAGAATTGTTTTCTGCTTCTTTACTTCTACTTGTCCTTAGAAATATCACCTTTTAAAATTGTTTAAACTGACAGGATTGATTTTAGTTTGTGAAATATCTGTATATTATCTTGATTCTATGATTCTATGACCTGGCAATTGAGAGTACACCCCATTGAAATAGCTTGTATTGTAAGAAAAGGCAAGAGTATGACTTCATAAATGCTTTTATATTTGCTGTAATATTTGTATCAAGAACTTTTAAACATATTTTTTGTCTATTTTTACTAAAGTGGATTAGATATGGTTTTCTTTGAATATCTTCTAAAAATGAAAACTGTAAAGCTTTTGTGTTATGGAAGCTGCTCAGATACTTTTAGTTAGGACAGTCTGGCTTTCTTATAAGTCTTAAAAAACCAGACAGTATCATTGATTTTAAAATTACGCAGAAATATTATCATCAATGGTGATGGGTGCATAGCAATAAAAGAGTCTAGGTGATCCTGCTCTAGCAGGGGGGTTGGACTAGATGATCTTCTAGATCTCTTCCAACCCCTAAAATTCTATGAAATTCTGTGAAAATTCTATGAGTTAGATTTTGCTTGTTCCTTTAGTGTATCAAAATGCTAACTATTGCTGCAATGTAAATACTCTTCTCTGAAGGTGAGGTTTATTAAGATGGATTAATGTTTTTGTTTTGTTTTGTTTTCTCTATTCCCCTTAGGAAACCAGTGGAGTTTTATAAACAATAGCCTTCACACTCAGAGTCTGAGCAGATCTACTAAAGGCAACAGTAGCCTAGACAGACTTTATTCCAGAAAGATCAGAAAACAGCTTGTGCATCATAAACAGGTGACTTGAAGCATGGTAGTGGCTGTTTTCACAGACATGTATCTCATTTCTTGAAAGAACAGCTTTGGCCTTGGGACTCATTCGGCCTTGCTTTTGCATAGGTCTGGTTCTGTAGCTAAAGGCTTCCTAACTTTGATGTTTGTATCTATGGGGCATGGGATCTGCTGGAAAAATAGATTTTGGGAGTATACTTCTGCAATCTTTGGCCCATATTGGATAACAAATATAATTTACTTTCTAGATAAATCTTGGTAAACCTAAGTGCAAGTGCCTAAGCTACAATTGATAATTCTTAAGAGACAAAATTTTCATTTCCAAATGCAACCATGCAGGTTTTATGACCCTAAGCATGTATGTTTTGAACACTTTTAAAAATACTGTTTCTTCTTAAACTTCTTCTTTTCTGGGTGCACTAGTAGCCCCTTGTGGTGTCTTAGTTAAAATTCTATTTATCAACTGTATTTTAAAAACACAAGTTACCATTTGAACTGAAAATTACTATCATATGAACATACTGATCCTTTTAACATCTTATTACTTAAATTTTCATTTTTTCCTATTAACATTTTCTTTTAGCAACTTAACTTATTAAAAGCAAAACAGAAGGCTTTGGTGGAACAGATGGAAAAAGAGAAAATACAAAGCAACAAAGGATCATCATACAAACTTTTAGTAGAACAGGCAAAACTAAAGCAGGCTACTTCAAAGGTATGATGCTCTGATGTTACAGTTGTAACTGACTTACTGTCCTTTGTGTGAAAAAACCTGTTCCTGCAAAGTCACTTTTGTCCTAAGTTGACCTCATTTAAAAAAGTTGTTTCATCATGGCTGATGCTGAAAACAGCAGCCATGGAAATTTCTTGCCATGTGAAAAGTAGTTTCTGCTTTTACAGGGGTTTTTAGGTAGTCATGGCCAAAATCACTAATAATCTTGTAGTGTTGAGAAAGCCATATCAATTATTTTACATTTCTATTGGTATGTGTTATCCAAAGTTTAAAGACATGACTGGCAATCTTTTCTGCATGATACTCTTCTGTAAGCTCACCTGGTTGAGAAATCAGAAAATAATTATGCCAATGACTGTCTCCCTGAACTAATAAATACGACTTGAGTGAATGTTTTCTGAACTTTCTCAGAAGCTCCAGCTTCCTAAAATTTCTTGCCATGTAAGTTGTGACATCCTGCAGTAAGCCCCAGATGCTGAAATTGGATGTGGTAGTTAAAGTATTCTTTTGATTATGAGATGAGGTGCTGAAATTTTAAGGATTTCTGGAGATGACAACATGGACTTTGCAGGGAACACACACACACAAATATTTCTAGCTACCAAATTTATGTATTTCTAAATAGTTACTTTCTAGTTCCAGAAGTACTTATGTCTAATGAGAAGACTGAAAAATAGGCCTGTGGAAAGGGATTGTAGAATGTTGTACCTTACAGGCAATCTAAAGAGAAATCTTACACCTTACAGTAGTTATGAAAAAAAAACCCCAAACAAACTGCAAGCAAAATTGAAACACCAGCATAAAAATAAAGCCCTAAGTTTTCACTAACTGCTTGTCATGAGCTGTTCTTTCCTGCACTATCCTCTGCTTTATTCCAGCAGGTTATATCAAGGGGGCTATTCTACTGATGGCCCCCTTGAGACATCTTAATGACTCACTGGCTGAAATATGCTGTCTAGCTATTTAAATTTCACTTCACAGCAGCCATGTTGCATCAAAAAAGCATGATGAACTAAAGAGTTTTCCCCTTAACAGTGTCTTAACATCTAGTTATGGTGTTACTGTACACTTGATAGTTGCATTTCATACAGATTTACTACTTACTAATCACTTCCAGTTATGACAAGCTATGAGTAACTTACAACATGTATTGCATTTAGGAGAAAGCTGAAACCTCGGTGTTAGTAAATAGTTCTTCCTCTGGTCTACTTTAGTAGCTTCTACTTGAGTGAAATTGTAAGATGAGTTTGTGTTATCTAATTTTAGACTGCTTGCTTAGCTGATAGAGTGAACTAAGATGCTAAATGTGCCCTTGGGTTATGGGAGGATTAATAAAAACACCTTCTTTCCTCCACTGAATTTGTTAGCTATCTGTCAAAAATGTAGATTAGAGCCCTGATCAAGTATCAGACCAGTTTAGGGTGGCAAATAGACACTTGCATTCTTGTAAGGGTAAATTTCCATATTAACTGTATTTATATGCAGTTTGCTTCATGGTTACCATAGCTTTATATGCATGTGTGGAGATATGAAAGAAACTTAAAAAATGAATATTATCAGTATGTTTATGACAAACATAAAGCCTTAATTTGCACTTGTGCGGAGCTGGCTAATTTGGTTACGTGTCTACTACATGAGAGAACATGCTGCCAAAACAGATTTCTGCCTATGAATCCTTAATTCCATTTCAGATTCTCATATATTCCTAGATTCTCTTCCTTTTTTTTTTTTTCCTTAAGTTTTACAATTACTGTTGCCTCAGATTCTCACTGGGAAAATACGTGGAGGTTAGTTTTAAAATGTAACTGTTGTTTCAAATTAATTTCTGCAGCACTTCAAGGACTTAATACGCTTACGTCGCACTGCAGAGTGGCCTCGTTCTACGTTAGATACAGAAGTAGCAGCAGCAAAGGAAACTCCAGAAATTGAGCCACTTCCATTTACACTGGCACATGAGCGTTGTATTTCTGTAGTGCAGAAGCTGGCACTCTTCCTCTTGTCTATGGACTTCACTTGCCATGCAGATTTGCTTCTATTTGTTTGTAAGGTAAGGGATATGGAACATCAGTCAGTCTAGTTGCAATGGAGACCACATTAAATTAGCTTTTTCCTATGGCTTTTTCTGCTAGCTTGATGGTAAAAAATAGCTGTAGCATTAAAATTTCTAGCAATTTCTGGTCAAGTAATTTTTCTTATCTGTCACCTTTTGTGTAACTTACAATACGATGGCTTCAACATTACTTAGAAAAAGTAACTTGAAAAAACAAATTATAGTTATGCTTGTAAAATTCTAAAGTTTAAATAAAAATACCTGATTTACTTGTGAGAAAAATCTAATTGCAGAATCATCATAGAAATTAAAGCTATTACATATTTTCATAGTGCTAAATATAAATAAGTGTATTTTTTTTTTAATAGGTTCTTGCTAGAATTGCAAATGCCACAAGACCAACCATTCATTTATGTGAGATTGTGAATGAGACTCAGTTGGAAAGGTTATTGCTGCTTCTGGTTGGAACTGACTTTAACAGAGGAGACATCTCTTGGGGAGGAGCATGGGCTCAGTATTCTCTGACTTGTATGCTGCAAGATATTCTAGCAGGTTTGTTTTAAGCTCATATTTTTCAGACTCTATGTTATATTTGAAACTTTCTTTATTCAATATTTTAAGTTTTGGATTTTTTTTAATTATCATGTTAGAATCTGCTGGCACTGTTAAGATGAGGGGAAAAAAAGGCATAATATTAAGATTAGCATTTAACAGATACAATTTATAATTGCAATCCCAGTCAATCCTGAATTAGCTTTTTGTGCATTGAAAAGTTAATTTTTATATGACTGTGATTATTTGAAAAGTTATTCAAAACTCCTCCCCTTGAAGAAGTAGCCCTTAGAGTATAGAGTTAGATGCAGAAAAACAGACAGTTGACCTAGACATTGGGATGTTAATTTTAACTGGAATAAAGCCTGACATAGAGTTGTCTCCTTAATCTAATTTGTAGGAGAGTTGTTGGCACCTATAGCAGCTGAAGCCATGGAAGAAAGTGCTTTGGGAGAAGATGCTGGAGCTTCAGCTGGGGATTCTGATGACTCCCTCCAACAGTCCACAGTTCAGTTAGTGGAAACAATAGATGAACCTTTGACACATGACATCACAGGTAAATTATTATATATTATAATAAAAATCATTATTATATTATAATCTTGATGTATACTGAAAAAAGTAAAATAACATTTGCTGTTGTACATCTGTCAATATATCAAGTGCAGGATATTTGGTGATAGGGTATGTAGTTTATGAAAATATAGGCAGAATATGAGCAATTCTTGAACTTATTTTTACTTCTGATCATTAAAAAATGGTTATTTTTTCAGATGATTTAAAAAAGGAAGCTAGATCGCATTAATTAACTTTTTCTCACTTAGAACTTTCATATTAAACCTTATCCAAGTGTGTGATATATCTATATTTTAAACATTTGTAGTATTAATACTCTTTTAATCATTCGAAGGAGCTCCACCTCTGTCATCTTTGGAAAAAGATAAGGACATAGATCTTGAATTACTGCAAGACCTGATGGAAGTTGATATTGATCCTTTGGATATTGATTTGGAAAAAGATCCCCTTGCAGCTAAAGTTTTCAAGGTATGATACACCTGCATTTTCAGGATAAACTTTACATGTGAAATAGTAAAATCCTGTCTTTCTCACAATTCTTCACTGGTGGTATTTGATGTCTTAGACTTGCTTTTAGCTTTTTATAAGGGTTTAATGCATAATGACAGGAAAGAATGTGAAGATGGTGTTCACATCTCAGATGTATTTGTTATCTCAGTTGACCATTATATATTTTGGTTTTGCATGAAGATATCCTATAAACAAGAGGGTCTGTGTTTAATATGTGTTAATGAAGTGTAAGTAAAGACAACAAAAGCATAATATAAAATAAAAATAGGATCCAGTCCTGTCCTTTTTTATTAAGAATAGTCTCATTTGCTTCTGCCATTGATTTGAAGATTGAACACTAGTACTGTCTTTAAAATAAAAAATGGAATCAGCAGTACCTAGTATTCAGAGAAGCTTCAGATTATGAAAGGAAGCAGCTACCTTCAAAACTTATTTCACTGTGAAATGAGAAAATAATTAAATGCATACATACTTAAAATGTAAGCTAAAGCTATTGGAAGTAGTAAAATTACATTTCGATGTAATAGTATGTTGTCAATGTGTATTAAAAAAAATAAATATTGTGTGGGTAAAGAAACACAAATGTTTCTAATAAAATGTTGAGTCATTTCTTTGTCCATAAGCATGGCACTCTAATGTGGAGTTTTGACTTAAACCTTCAGCTTTACTTGAATTAACCCAAATTATCTTTCTCTCCACTTGCTCAGATGACATTGAGGGGTTTTTTTCATCCTTTCTCTCATATTACTTTCTTCTGATTATCTGTCATGTAAAGATTTTTTCCTTTAAATCTCACCCAACCAAATATTTACTTATTGCTTAGTTTTTATGTTACGGATGTTTCCCTATGTGGTCATGCTGTCATTTCATCTGACAGTACTCTGTAGTCCACATCATCCCTGAGTATCTTCATGATCTTATTGCCTGATTGGATGTCCTCTAAAAAACAGCCAGAAAGAAACACTTGCTTCTTCAGTCTCAATACTTCCTAGGATTTGTTTCTGTGTCTATAAAATGACATCTGATACTGGATCTTACCATTAAAAAGACAGGCATATACAAATTGCCTTCATATGCTCTTGCATTACTTTTTTTTCCTTGAGATCCATATGCTTTCTTAGTGTCTTCAATGATGACACTTGAGCAGAGATTATCTAGCTTTTTATTTTGCAGAGCCAAGTACAAATAGTCCCCGAGCCTTACTGAGGCTTCAATGTCTTTTAATAGTTCAGTTAATAATATAGATTTCTGTCTTGGTAAATGACTTCTCAAAATAAAATAACCTCAAAATAACTGTGTGATGCTCCACTTCCAAATTTACAATATGGTACAAATATGTGAATTAAGATTTTGAATCCTTAGACAGCTGACTTACATTGCTGGATTTTGACACTGAGAAATTCAGTTGCTTATACTGCAGTAAAAATGGAAACAACATTTTTGAAAATTATCGCCTCCAATCTTCTGATTTTAACTTTTAGTAACTTCAGTGTATGTTAGTTATTACAAATTTTGTTTTTGTACTTGGGCAGTCTAAAGATTTACTGTTTATTATTTTTCTTGTGTTTTGTTTTTTAAGCCTATAAGCAGTACTTGGTATGATTACTGGGGTACTGATTATGGCACCTACAATTACAATCCTTACATTGGAGGTGTTGGAATTCCAGTTGCAAAACCACCAGCAACCACAGAGAAAAATGGATCACAGACTGTGAGTGTGTCAGTCTCTCAAGGTAAGCAATCAATGGAAGTTCTATTTGGGGCCTTTTCTTTGTGGTACTGTAATTGACTTTTCTGGGTACCAAATGATGTTAAACTCTATGTGCATTAAGCAGAAAGAATTGAATTTCCTGTATGTCCAGTCTCTGGTAACTGAGAGACTATTATGTGAAGCTTGTAATTAAAGCAGCCTAACTTAACAGAAAATCTTACTTAATGCCATTTTTTAACACATAGGCAGTTTTAAATCATGCTTTTTTTCTTCAGAAATTTTTGGAAGGTCTTTTCTAGTGATCTGGTATTTTGGATTGTTGGTTCTATCCTAAGTAATGAAGTAGCACACTTGTCTAGTTTGGAGGAATACTAGCTTCCCCCTACTACACTGGGAAAAAATAGCTTTTTGGTTCTTGTTTGAGATCTGTTACCTTAGCAAAATCAAGATGAAACATATGCAGATTTAGTCATGTGTGATATTAAAGTGACTGTGAAAAGAAATGTGTGTTTTGCAGAATTTAGTATTTTAATTATATATTTCCTGTCTATATTCAGTTCTATAAAAGTCTCAACATTCCCCTTTTGTCATGTATAAAAGTGAATCTTTTTATTAGTGGTACTGAGATTTTTTTTTTAATTTGTATACTGCATATTTATATTGCTTGCATAGGAAATTAGAGTAACTGCTTATATATGTTTTTGATATAATTCAGTTTTACCCTGTTTGTTGCCTTGTGTAGCTTTAGATGCACGTCTAGAAGTTGGACTTGAACAGCAGGCTGAGCTGATGCTGAAAATGATGTCTACCCTGGAGGCTGATTCCATTCTACAAGCATTAACAAATACATCTCCTACATGTAACTACATGTTGTCAAATCATTCTCTTCACATAATAACCATGATGCTTTTAGATTTGTATTAATTTTTGGGGGGGGCAGTCATTTGCATCTTAGGAAAAAAAAATATATTTTGCTTGAATTTTCTTGTTAGGCTGAGTTTTAGAGATATTTTTAATTCAGATTCTTGAATTATGTGTATAAATATATTTAAGACATTTTGTGAAATTGATCAGGTACCCATTTTTTTGGTCAGATGCCAAATTTTTTTACAGTACTTTATCCTACAATGACAGAGTTGGTTTTATTTTCCAGTCTAGGTTCAAGTGAATATTAAGTTTCCTGGTTTTGTGAAGCCTCATTCCTTTTATTTGTGAATTTTCAGCTGTTTGAAAACTGCTTTGTACTTGACAGTTTCACCTGTTCAGTGATGAAAGTGAAAATATTTGAACAGGATTTTGTACTTCAGTAAGCTTTGTTATAAAACCATTCATGATGCCAGTTTACTTTTAAATGTATTTTCCATGAGTTGCACTGCTTCTTTATAATTCTCAGAGTACCTTAATATGCATACAGTCATTAATTGAATATCTGATGATGGATTAGGTTTAGTGACATCCTCAGCCTTCATTCTCTGGAAGTTTATTATTGCTGTGGTATTTGACCATAATGCATGAAAGGGATGCTCCAATTGTGTGTCTTACCATTGTGTTACCAGGACCCTCTTGTAATATATGCTTAGCAAGAACTGTGAAGATGCACTTGTGGGAGTTCACTTTCCAAACTGTTTTTGTGAAGGTGGAGAAGTTTGCCTTTCACAGTATGGTAGTCAGTAGTGCAGCTCAGCTGAACACTACATTGGAGATCTTCTTTTAAATTATCATAAATGTCCTTCCCTTACGTATAAAATGCAAGGAACTTTTAGCCACTTCTACAAAGAGTTCATGGTGGTGATGGTACTTTTTGTTTTGTCTTCTAGTGACCCAGTCTCCTAGTGGAACAGATGACTCATTGCTGAGAGGATTACATGCTGCTAACCAAAATGCCCAGCTGATTGTACAGTTGTCATCTATACCTATGCTGAGTGCATGCTTCAATAAACTCTTTTCCATGCTACAAGTCCATCATGTTCAGGTATAGAATTATGAACTTGGAAGTGTTTTGATAGTATTTCTCTCTAAATTGGAAAGGTTTTTTTTTTCCCCTCTACTTCTTACTAGTTAAGGTGCAGGTTTGCCTGTTATGTGTGTTATAGCTTATGAAACTGCCATGGACAGCAATAGCAATAATGTAATAGACAAGCTGCTGAAAGCTTTTATCTAATAAGGTACTGTTACAGTGGAGAAGTGGCTTTATATTTTCAAATTTAAAAACACTGAAAAAAGAAAAGGTTAGCTTCATAGTCAAGAGTGTCACTAGGTTTACAGTCTCCATTTGTGGAGGTTTTCAAAATCCAGCTGGATAAAATCCCAAGCAATCCAGTCTGATGTCTTCTTTGACCCTTCTTTGAGCAGAAGATAGGATTGGATAACTTGCAGAGGTCCCTTCAACCTGAATTATCCAGTGATCCTAAAGGCTAAAATTAAGTGTGCTTTTTGAAAAGATATTGATGGCAACACTTTTATTGATACATACAAAGGAATGTCATGCATGCTATACATATAAACAGGACTGCCTGTTGATATTGTAATGGGGTGGCTAACTCTGTTCCTCAACCATTCTTTAAATAACTCATCCAAAATACAGTTTGGGGTGTAAATTACCTTGATCCTTCTGTGGAATATCTAGTTATTTTCCTGTTTTTGAAAGCAATCAATTACAAAAACATTGCAGATGTGTTTGCTAGTCACGCTGAATTTGCCTTGAATATTATATATATTAATATATTAATATTATATATAATAATATAATAATATAACCTTCATTAGAATAATATCATAATATTACCTTCAAATTCAGTAAAAGGCAGAATAAGTATGTGTGTTATTAGTGAAACAGTAGCAGCTGAGAATGTAGATAAAGCTTTTAAATCAAAACAGATATGGTTTTATGCTATGGAGTTTTAGAAAAACTCTTGTGTTTGGTGTGACTGTTTATTTTATTTTTTTCTTTCAGCTTGAGTCCCTTTTGCAGTTATGGCTCACATTAAGCCTGAATTCCAACTCCTCTGGAAGTAAAGATAGTGGCACAGATATTTTCCTTTATAATGCTAACCGAATACCTGTCATTTCCTTGAACCAAGGTAAAATACATTACATATGGAAAATTAATTTTCAGGGCGTGTAAGACAAAATATTTTAAGTACACTTTTTTGCTAATGAGCAAAAATTGTTACAACAAATATTCTTGGTGAGATCAGTTTTGGGTAATTTCTATGTTCTTACTCAAAAGCTCTTCGACTCATTTCTCTTAAGGTGAAAAATACATAGCTAGTAACTATCTGAGTCATTGAATTTGCATAATCTCCACAGAAATTAAATTGTAAATTTTGTGTTTCTTAACTCATCATTGCTTCCAAGAGGACTTTAAAAAATATACTTTTTAGTCTAAGATGAACTGTGCACCTGTATGCACTTCTCTGACAAATTTCTTCTCCTTGCATACCAGCCTATGGATGATGGAGGAGGAAGCCCTGTTACTTCCTGGCCTCACACTACTAATCTAGTAAAAAGACATGTTTTGTTTTGTTTTGTTTTTCTCTGTAATACATTGTATATATTATTTAGAAAACCTGTAATATCTTGGGATGATAGCCCAAAACACTAATACCTGTTCTAATGTACCTGTTATGCTGACTTCAATGAGAACATTTTGAAACTAGCTTATTTGCAAGATTTTATTTGAGATGATAGGGTCTGGGCACTGCAGAAAGCTCTGTGGACAGTTCCTGTGTAGTGTTGGTGATGCTTCTTTTCCTGATTTTCTGGAATAACAATTGTCAAAATGAAGTGAATGCAGCAAATAACGTTAATGACAATAAATATAGCACCTTACAGTAAAAATAAGAACTGTATAAGTAATACCCTGAAGATTAAAGCTTGAAAAACCATGTTTTTCTTGACAGCATCTGTAACTAGTTTCCTGTCAGTTCTGGCATGGTATCCTAACACCTTGCTCCGGACATGGTGCCTTGTGCTTCATAGCCTAACTCTCATGACAAATATGCAGCTTAATGGTAAGTTTGGGTTTTGTTTGGTTTGTCGTTTGTTTTGTTTTGTTTTTTGGTTTTTTTTTGGTGTGTGTTTTTTTTTTGTTGTTATTTTGTTGTTGTTGTTTTTTTGTTGGTTTTTTTTGTGGTTTTTTTGTGGTTTTTTTGTGGTTTTTTTGTGGGTTTTTTTTGTGGTTTTTTTGTGGGTTTTTTTGTGGTTTTTTTGTGGTTTTTTTTGTTTTGTTTTGGGTTTTTTTTTTTTTTTTTGGTTGGTTGGGTTTTTATGTTGCCTGCTTTAGTGGTATAAAATTGAGTCTTGATTCCCATCTGAAAGAACTTGCCTATCATACAAGCACTTTTGCTGGTTCTCCATAACTTCAGGCTTTTCAAAAGTGGGCCCCTTGAATTGCTTGCATCATGGGAAACTGAAACCCTAGTGCTAAAAGACAGTGTCATTATGTAGGTTGGCGATGTCTTCTAAAAATTACTTAGGACTATCTTATCCTTAGGAATGAGCTTTTTAATCTAGGAAGAGGTAGCAGAGAGAAAGGATTTACAGTGCTATGAGAGAGATTCATGCTTTACTGATGCAATAGGAGTATTTTATAAATATGCAGGCACTAGTCATTACTTATGCTATCTGAAAGTTAGCCCCTAGAAGCTGAATCTATTAAAATAAAGAGAAATCTAGCCTTTTTATTTCATTTCCTTATGCACACTAGATTATTTCACATTTAGTGTATTGCTCCGTAACACACTAGAAATAATCTCACTTTATGAATGAGATTTTTTCCACAAGACTGGTAGAAATTAAAGGATGGAGTTTTAAAAGTAATTAAACTTCTAAATGGCTCACTAACATGACAGCTGTTGTGAGGAATGGTGTGGTAGCCTTGTCCTCAAAACTAAAGAAGATATCAACTTCAGAGCCTGAAGACTGAAATCTTTTAAAACCAACAGAATCACATGTTAGACCAAGTTAGAGCTCTTTTAAACTCTGTTTGCAAACCAAACATACTACTATAGACAGTCATGGTGGAAGAAAGAAACCCAGAACCACCTGAAGATCACAATTTCATGAAGCAGTTTACCATCCCGTGATGACACAGCTGTTCTCCACAGTTTTCCTCAAACATGCTTATGAATATTTTTTTTTAATATATGCCATTTCAAATGACTGTATTTGGAATGCACTTTTTTCTTTCTGTCCCACTGCTGTGATGTTATTTGGAGATCAGTCTCACAAACATCTGATGAACTTTTCCTGTTAAGTGAAGCAGTAGAGCTGGGAATAAGCTAAATGGAAGAGACTTTATTGGTATTCACAAACTAAGACTTCTGTCTTATTCTTGGTGTTTGTGAATAGAACATAGCCTGATTTGTAGGATAACAGTGCCTGCTGTTGACACCCATGTCTATTTTCAACACTCCAATTTGTAACTATAGACCAGCAATTTCCAAAAATTATGGTCTGTGTACTAGCAAGACCTTGTGTGAATCTCTTCCAAGAGGTACAAGGCTGAGTGTTGGTGCTGATGCTGACACACTGCATGCTTGCAGGAGTTTCTTGAGCAATTACCAGAGGTCAGCAAGTTCTGATGTGAATTGTTTCTGATGCTCTTCAGAAGCAACCACGATGACTCAGCACAGGTGTACTTCAGCTTATGAGTGTGATTGTGGATTTTTGTGTATGTAGAATTGTGAGCCAAAGGTTGGAGTCGAGTTGGAAAGAGTTGGAGATGTGAGCTTGCTGGAAGGTAAAGAAAGGGGTTGAAGGTGTGTCTCCTTTAATATGTGTGAGTGTATTAACACATATATATCCCTTAATTGACCCTTTTCCTTTGCTCACTGATAGAACCAGGAGCTAAGTAGCACCCTTCAGATAACTTCTGTGCCAGGATTACTCAGGAGCTAGTAATTCAAGATAATATTCTGTCACAAGGGAATATTTAAAAAGTGAAATAATCTCTGTTCAGTTCTTCATTTGAAGGTGAGATCCATTAGAGCACTTCTCCAAACAATGATTTTGGTTTCCATGTGCTTTAGTTCAGAACTGGGACTGATAATAGTCTATTAAGACATTGCAAACAGTGTCTCACAGGAGTTCTCATCAACTTAGAATTTTCAACATCAGGCTCTCCAGGAGAGACAGGACATTTTAAAATATCTAGAGCCAGTAGAAAGTGAAGAGTTTAAAAGAGAAGTTGTTTCTGAGACTGGTGAAATGTAAGTGATGTACCAGCTTTCTTTGGAATTAAGTTTCTCTTGTATCATCTTTAATTCTTTAAGGGGTACAAATTGTTCACATATCTTCAATGTACTAACAGGTTATGGTTGGGATGACCACTAAGATGTCAATTACAGTTTATTGGGAGTAATTTAGGTTTGTCTTGCTAGATGTGTGTGGTTACAAAATGAGATTATTTCCCTTTTTAATACCCAAAATACAACAAATCCCCAAGTGTGTTCATTTGCAGAATATTTTAACTGATGAGAAAAATCACCACCACTGAAAATGTTTTATTCATATGCTTTCATGTATAATAAACCTCTTCAGATGCAGTCCTTTTAAATGAGCAAGAAGGCACCTCTTCTTGACATAATCCTCATTAGATAATAATATTTGCTGTTTTGGAGACTGTAAAACAAATTAGATGTGTAGCTACTCAGAGATGATTCACTAATCTATTCTTTCAGGTGGACATTTTAGCACTGACAAAATCTCTCTTTTACTAAACCATTGGATCTCAACGTCTTCTCCAAGAACCTCCTTCTTAAGTTTACTTTATTTAGTTGAAATTCATTATTGCAATTTGATATACATGTTCACATTCAGCCATTGCTTTACCCAAGTCTTTAATTTATAAAGAAGAAAATAAACAAACAAAAAATGGTGGGGTAGGAAAAAAGGCAGTGGGCATTCTAGGTAAGCACCTTGACTTACTTGCATTTTATGACTAGTCACTTTGAACCTCTTTCTGAACTGTTGTACTCTGAAGGTTAAAGTTTAGGTCAAAATTTCTTTAAGAGATCAATGAATTAGATCTTCTTAGGATAAATGAGGTGGTTCTGCAGATCTCATCCTGATGATATATTCAAAGCTTTTTCTTAGTTATTTTCTAAAACCCCAGATCTCTCCAGTAGTGAACAGGACCTTTAATTGGTGTTTTTTCCCCACCTGAGTATAGGGCAGATGGTTTTGAGAAACGGCTCTGTGTTAGGATTTTATGAGCAACCACTCTCTAGGACAGGGAAATTTGTGGTCAGAAAATCTTACTTCATTATGCCATTATGTGCTGATAAATGACTTCAAAATGAGAGCTCAGGCTGTTTAATGTCTGTGCTTCAGGAGCTCTTATCTGAGAAGTACAAGATATTTTTCAGGGATAACTCAAATACCCCTGCCATTTCTTTTCAGAACACCTACCTTAATTGATTACAAGATCCAGTGTGATGGATGGATGGTGTTTAAAATCAGTATTCATTGGGTGACACCTAGAACCATTCAATGCTATGTAAAGGAAGGTGGATAGAAGCAAATCTACAATGATAATTGGCTAAGAAAAATCTGTCAGAGCTACAGTTGCTCTAAACAGCTGTCATCTGTCCAATTGTTCTCATCTAGCATTTATCTCTTTCTTCAGCAAGAACTATTTGTACTTCCCTCACATACCCTTTTGCTTATCTGCTATTGTTGTCACCAGAAATAGTCTTTGAAAGCAGTGTTTTGAGCATAAACACTACCTGACAGAGCAGATAATGAGATGATTCCTGAAATCTGAGATAGAATATCAAACAAAACATGTCAGACTACAAATATAATGTAGGAAAAAAGTGAGGTTTTATATTGCAGTGTTAATTTCAGCTGTTGAATAGAAAATGCAAAAATAACATAAGTAATGAAGAGTTATGTGTTCAGTTATAGCATCAACCCTGCCATGAAACAGTAGAAAAACTATGGAGTCCTTTAATTTTAGAAGGAAATGAGTTGAGGGTTAGCATGTGCTCTTGGTTACTGCTTGTATAGAGAAATTGGGCTGAGACTGTCAGTTCCAGGGTTCTAACATAACATCTGCATGTGTAAAGATGTAAAGTCTTCACAAACAGTAAGATTTAATGAAATACTTAAAATATTTAAGTATTTTATAGACCTAACAAGTGAAAATGAGCCCAGAAGAAAAAAGCTGGAGTTTTTAAAAGAAGGTTACTTTCAAAGAAATGCCAAGTGAACAAATTAAAATTATTTGAAGCTATACTCCAAATCAGAGAAATGCAAATATACATTATCTAAAAGATGGATTTTCAACAGAGAGTTTGTATTGATTTGTTATCTTAAAAAAAAAAAAATTGATTTGGAGTCCCACTAATCATTACAGGCTTCATAGATAATTCAAGGTCTCTGAAGAAAATAAATACTTTGTCTGTGAAGGTACCATTCAGGAATGCAGGAAAACACAAAAGTATGTGCTTTAGAGATAGAAACATAGTTTGCATATTACATTCTTTTGAATAAAGCTACGTGACATCCAGGTCAAAACTGGAGTCATATTCTATGAACGATGCAGTTACACTGAAACAATGAAAAGTCCTAGAAAACTGTGTAAAACAGAAGAACCATATTTACCCTAGCTGCTCATTTTGATTTATTATGTCAGCTGCAGTTGAATATAATTTTAGTGATAGTGATCTACCTTAAATTTCAAAATAGTTTATAAGTGGAATGCTTTTCAAAAAACCAAAAGGCAGTAATATAGCAGGTCAAAGTATCATGCAAGAGGTATGAGGTTTGCAAGTTAGTGTTTTTACTGACTTGTCAAATACCCCCACAAAAAAACTTCACCAAGAACCTATATGATTTTTTAGAAAGAAAATCAACATCTGGTATGTTTTGCTTAAGTGAGTGTTCAGGGATGCAGATTCATCAGGGGAACATGAACTTGATCAGTTCAGACAGAATTATAATTCCAAGGCACATCCTGTTATGGAAGACTTCTGTATTATTCTGAAATGTTATTTTTTTCTTTCAGAGAACCTAAAAATTGTATGCTTACATTTTACAGACTTGTCCCCCATGCAGACAGGACCTAGCCTTTTCATCTTTTGCACTATTAAATGTAAACTAGATCAGGTTTATTGTCCACGATACAATGGGATTAGAATGCTGTGGGATGTTTTCTTGCTTTTTTTCAGATCTAGCTATTGTCATGGCATCAGTCCTAGCCATACGGGCTTGTTCCACTACTAATGTTGATAAATCATTGCAAAAATGGTTTGTAGAGCTATGCAAGAATACTTTAAGCATTCATTTTCTGCATTTGTCTGAAGCGAAAAATATAGTCTGAGAGTAAAACAGCATTTGATAAGGGAACCTTACTGTGAATTGCCTTCTCCTTCCATCTTCCCGTAAGGACTTCTCCATAGCAAGTGTCTTTCCAATGCTATTTAAGCAGTCAGGGTTTAATTCTGTTTTTAAGACAGAGTTCTTTTCCTCTTGGTTAGGATATTTGGTTCAGGTTTCCTTAGTTTAATGAGATTATTGTGAATAATGTAGACTCTGATAAACAGAATGACCAGTAAGTTTTTTGGGGTTTGGTTCTTTTAACAGCATCCCTAATTTAAGAATCTTGTCTTTGGATTGCAAAGGGATGCCAGCCAAGCTCTCCTACCAGAGCATCATTTCCTCTTGATTTAATCCTTTGTATACGAAATAGTCTGAAAGGGATCACATCTTCAGAATGGAATAACCTATAACTTCATTTAAATAGCTGTAAAATTATAAGAATATATACACAAATTATTCAGTAGCTATGCCTTTTGAAGTTGTGTTTTGAATTGATTCTATATACCAGTACTGAGTAAATAAGACTTCACATTTTATAAAACTCATTTGTTTGATCACTGAAGGATGTATTTTCATTATGATTCTGGTCCTCATAGTTCTTATCTTTAAAGCTCCCTACAGTTTTAGTCAACGACAAGAAGTCTCTGAATGTGCCAAGGACAAAAATATCATGATGTTTTACAACCTAATAGAATGTGTGGTGTCTGTCTGACAAACTGGCAAATGCACATAAGCTTTTATTAAAGTGTTGGAACAGCAGTGAGAGGCAAATCAAAATGCCTGTATATATTGCTTCTACAAAATGAAACTCTACTGCCTTAGCAAGCTTGAAACACTGATGGAACCATTCTGGAGGTCTATGTCTACACTAAATGGAAATCTCTACACAAAATTTTAGTCCTGAGTAAGCAGCTTTCAGGTAGTTCATTTTACTGAGAATTTTTACACATCGTGAATTAAGTATAAGGGATATGGAGTATAAATGTTTTATTTACTCTTAAGCATTAAGATTACAGATTTAATTTTTATGTCTTCTTTTTTTTTTAAGCTGGTCCAAGCAGTGCCATTGGAGCTCAGGAAAGTACTGCCCAATTGTTGGTGTCAGACCCAAACCTCATTCATGTGTTAGTGAAATTTCTTTCCGGCACTAATCCTCATGGAACAAATCAACACAGTCCACAGGTAACTATAAGCAATTAAAATAAGAGGAAATGCTCTTCCTAGTATGATTTCAATACACTTGACATGAATATATGTTTTTCATAATGTATTATAGCCTTGATGTGTTTCTTCTTTTAGTTACAGTCAGTTGGTTTTGATGAGCAACCATAGGTTAAGTCATGTTGCTGATATACTCTGAGCAACAGTCATATATTTCTACATCTGGAGACTTGCCACAGGAAGGAATGACAGACAGTATGTCAGTGAATATGTTCCATGTTAGGATTCTTTTAGTTGCATGCATGCAAATAGTTCAGTTAGTTTCTTGAAATCTTGTTGGATTGGAATAAAAATGCCAGTGAAGTTTAGTGTAAGTATCTGATAATTCCACAATGTAAAATTATGCTAAATACAAGCATATACTGTCTCTCCTAATCTCAACCAATTTTATTGCTTTTTGCACTCTTTCAAACATTTGTGAATAGTGATAAAAAGGTCAAGTTACTGAGTCTCAGAAACAATTTAGGAGAGAAAGCACCTTGTTATTTCCAGTATTTTCCAGAAAATTTTCCAGACATTTTCCCAGAAAAATCATTGTCTTTTCTAGAAATTACGCATTGTGCAGTGCAATTAGTTTAAGGCACTTACATGTAAAGGTGTAGTTTGTGGAAAAACATTCAGATAAGCACAGAGATGTATTCTGTGTGTAGTTTGTACTGCCAACAAGGTAAAGTCTCAAGATGCAAGATGAGTCTTAGGCACAGAATTGTGTTATTTGCTTTTTACTCATGGCTTCCAGTAGAAAAACAGATACATTGATACAGAATAGTTCTCCTGTGAAAACCCTGCAATTTTTTTTCAGAAAGCAAGGTAAGCTACATGATGCTTTTCTTTTCTTAGAAAATGTGCTTCTTATATGTTATTTGATGTTCCTAAAGGCAGCTCTGTTGTATATAATTCATATCAAAATCCCTTTTCCTCTAGGTTGGGCCAACAGCGACACAAGCTATGCAAGAATTTCTTACTCGACTACAAGTGCACCTTTCTTCAACTTGTCCTCAGATGTTCAGTGAATTTTTATTGAAATTAATACATATACTTTCAACAGAAAGGTAATTTTGGTCTTGTTTTGGTTTTGTTTTTTGTGTGTGTCACACACACAGTCATCCACATGTGAGGTGTGGGGAATGAATGGGTTTTTGGACTAATTTTTATTTGGAGCTAAGACACAGGCCTTGTTCAAGTAATCCCTAAAATTGGGGTGCTGTTGATGATCTTCCCAATTAGAAAGTGAAAAAAATATTCTGAGTGGCCCAAGTTGATGAAACAGTCTAGAAATTATTCTCAGCTGATGGAAATAATACGGATGGCTTTAATGACATGGTAGGATGAAATACAAGATTGCATAATCCTATTTATGCAATATGCATATTTATTGGTTTGTCTCTTTTTTTCCCCCCTCTTTTCACCCAACAGTGAAAAATCTCCTATGTCCTACTCTCCTTCTGGAGCCTCTTGATGTCTTCTTTCATGACTAGTGTAGAGAAATAGTACCCCTGACTTGGGGGTACATAAGAGCTTATGAGTGTTTTTACACCTCTGCTTCTTCAAGGCTAGGTCAATGGGTGCAAGACTGTCACATGAATGGGAGTACATAAAAAATATGACAATTGTTTGGAATTATGTACATTAGTAATTATAATTTACTTCTGGTGCTGATGTTTTGCTCATCCTCAGAGGAAGGTTTTGTACAATTAGGGATGGGCTGCCTCAGTTTCTAGCTTTCCAGTAGGTGGCACTTTGGTCTTATCAATTCTTTAATCATACAGAAAACAGTTTCTTCCTTCTGTAGAAGCTTTACCTTAACGTAAATTGCATGGCTGGTGTTTACCATTTTATATTGATTATCAATAACTTACACAAGAAATGTCATAATACAATAAAATAATCCACAGTGAATCTTGACATGCATGTCTGCATACCATAATTTATTTGAAATAAACTAATGAGACCACTGAAAGAATAGTTTTTGAAATGTGATATTTTTTGTTTGTTTCTTTGGGGTTTTTTTAAACAAAGTAAAGCTGGGACTGAAATGTTACAAAAATGGAAGCAAATCTCCAGAAAAGGGTTTAGATGGTTATTTCTAAAACCTCAGGTAACTATTGAAGTATACCATGTCTGATCAAAGCATAAGACTGATTGTGAAGAAAAGCAGTATTTTACTATTAGAACTAATTAAATGTCAAATATTTTCAGGGCTATTTCTAGAAACTGTTTAATTCTGTATTTAATTTGAAAAATTATAGTAAGATTAATCAATGTTAAAAGATACGGAGAAATATATGAAAAGTCAGTAACTAACTCATGTTAAAAGAATTAGCAATAATTTTATTTTAAATAAACTGATTTTAAAAGTTAATTTTGTAGTCCACTGGTATACATGTAAAAGCAGCTGGGAAAATAAACATCCCTAAAAGAAATCCTTCAAGCAGTCAACCTAGAAGCACCCACCTGTGATAGTTTCAGTGCCTTCTCATGGACCTATCTACAGTTTATATACTTATATAAAATTTAAGTATCTAGTTAGATACCTAAAACCTGACTGTTCTTCTTTCTACCTCCAGAGGGGACAAAATCCCACATTTTAATTTATCTTTATTTATTGAAAGATTTTTAATTACTGCAAGTGTAGCATGCTTTTTTGATTCTTAAAAAACAAGCAAAAAAAAAGAAAAATCCTAACAACCAAATCTGTGTAACTTGTTAAGATTGAATTATGAAATTTTTTCTTTTAATTTTCTTTCAGGGGTGCTTTCCAGACGGGCCAGGGACCCTTGGATGCCCAAGTGAAACTCCTGGAATTTACCTTGGAACAAAATTTTGAAGTTGTATCAGTGAGCACTATTTCTGCAGTAATTGAGTCTATAACCTTCCTTGTGCATCATTACATCACGTGCTCAGACAAAGTGATGTCTCGCAGTGGCTCGGACAGCTCTGTGGGCGCTCGAGCGTGTTTCGGGGGGCTCTTTGCCAACATCATCCGTCCAGGTGATGCCAAAGCCGTCTGTGGAGAAATGACAAGGGATCAGCTTATGTTTGATTTGTTAAAGCTGGTCAATATTTTAGTTCAACTGCCACTTTCCAGTAACCGAGAATACAGTGCCCGCGTGCCGGTAACAAGCAGTACTACAGACAGTGTGTCTGATGAAGAAAAGGTCTCGGGAGGCAAAGATGGGAATGGAAGCAACCCTAACACTCAAGGATCGGCTGCATATGTGGCAGACTTGGTGTTAGCCAACCAACAGATTATGAGCCAGATTTTGTCTGCGCTTGGCCAGTGTAACAGCAGCGCTATGGCAATGATAATTGGTAGGTATTTTGTAAATATAATGGGAAGATCTTTTAGGGAGGGGAAACCAACCTTCCTGCACAAAACTGGGGCAGCTCAGATCTTGCCTTAGAGAGCAGGTTGCTCAGTACCGTGTCCAGTTGGGTTTTTAATTCCTCAGGGAATGCCTTGGACAACCTTTTACAGTGTTCAGTCGTTCTTAGTCGTATAAAGCCTCTTTTCTTATGTTTAAATGTCATTTCCTGTATTTCACTCTGTGCACATTTCATATCTCTGTGCATGGATTAATATCAGTCTTCAATTTGTACTACAGACACATTACCTCAGTTGTTCTTTATGTATTGCATTATATTTTTTTATGGTTCTGAAAAAGGTGAATTATGATTGTGGCCCTTGCACAGAATACATAAACTTTTCTAATCCTGTGTTTTACCAGAAACCTCATTAATACCATGTTCTAGGAGTTGCAGTAATATATTTGGCAGTGGGATCTTCCTGCTACGAGCAAGCGAGGAAGCTGGTGATACTTTGAACAGTGAAGTTACTGTCTGTCAGACATGTACCTATCATGCATTTTCTCAGGGACACAACCTTTATGTGGCTTCTCTGTGAGCTGTAATAATAGCATAGATTTTATTTGCACAAGTTAAACCACTGACTGATGCAGTGTGCATGTTTCTGCATGTACGATACTGGAAAAGCAGTTTTTTAGGAAGATAGGCTGAGAGCTTTCATTCCATTTCAGTCATAATAGTTGTAGAATTTCATTATCTTTATAGTGATTCTCTTGTTTCAAAGAAGGGCCTTTCCTGTGCTAGTCTTTTTTAAGCAGAACATCTCCTCCTGTACTCTTGGTAGCTGGTGTCATATTGCAGATACACTACAAACTCTGAAAGTAGTTTGTTCTTGGAATTATTATTTGTTCTGCGTTTCAGATAGTCTTCTCCTCAAATTATGTATTTCTAAGCCATCGATTTCTGCCCAGCAGTTGTTTGCAGTTTTAAAAAGGCAATTTGGAAAGATACTGTTGTTTCAAAACGTTTTTGATTGAATTCAGGATACTGGGCCAACTTATTCTTTCAGTGCATTGCTCCTCCCAAGGCTTTTTAATGTAGGTTATTGAAACTAATTTGTATGTGTACTTTGGGAGGATGTAATACAGTTATTTGTAGGTTTAGGTCCTTCATGAAAAACTGTAGTAAGTTCTGTCCAGACAGCTTCTATGAACTCAGTTTCTCCAAGACTGCAGCCAAGGTTATATATGATCCAAAAATCAGTTATCAGCATATAGCAGTAAACATGTAATAGGTAGTGCAGCATGATAGCTACCCAGGCAAAATAAGCAAGCTGATGTTTGGCAGATATCTACTGAGTAGTAGTGGCTCTGGTGACAGAATTGATGCCAGTAATGTCAGTGTACTGCACCTGGTGAGCCAGTTGGTCAGGAACCAGGATGGCCTTGAATAATCCCCTTGGCATATGAAGTTAAAACACTTGTTGGTTTTTCTTCTATGACTATTTTGTCTGTTTATTAGGTTTTTTTATGCTTTGCCATTGACAGACATGAAAATCATACAAGTAGCAGTATTTCCCTCCTTGCCTGCTGCCCTCTCAACTCTTCACAGCAAACCCACCTTGGTTGATTTCAGTTTCATCATTTGTTCCATTTAACTTTTCTAAACAGTGCAGAGGCTGAGCCTAAAGATTTTATCTGTTTCCATGCATCCATTGCTTATCAGTATTTCCTTGCTTGACAGCTTAAAGTATTACAGTTGTAAGTTCTCTTGCCAAAATGTTCTTCTAAGATGTGTTCCAAAGATCACTTGAACATAATATTTTTTTATTATTACTTGCTAGTATAATTCAATTCTTTAAATTAAAGAGGATTATTCCACTGATTCCTCCATTCAGATCTAAACCGACTTTTAAAAGCTTTTCCAGATTGTTGCAATATGCTTCATAAGACAGTGGTATTTACAGAGGTAATCATCCTTTGGAAAACTATTCTTTTGCTTTCCATCCTTAATTTCAGCAATGTATAATCAATATTGCTGAATAATGATTCTCAGTAACTCCTCATGAATGTATCCTAAGGTGTAACACTGAGATATAAGAATTCTGGGAGAGGTATATCTGATAGAAATAAATGTATGTTAAATGTTTGGGTTTTTTGGCTTCAGAACTGGACTTTGTCTGAACAAAATAGATCTTAAATACTTGTTAGTTGTTTCTGCCTGGGAGTGATTCTAATCCTTATAGTTCTTACTCTGTTTGCTTTACTAATGACACTCATTTTTATGGTCTTACCTAAAATCGGATTTAAATTCCATGACTCCTTGGTTCAGGCCTTCTATTTATGCTGTAAAGAAGGCAGCACTTATTTGGGAGCACTAATAGTAATTCTGAAAACTGTCTCATTGGTAAAACCCCCCTGAACAGTTAACTGACATCTAAATATCCTTGAGTTCTCTTATGTGCTGTAATGGTTTATTAGGTCTCAGTTTCTGACCTTTTACTGATTGTTTTCACAAAGGTGCAAGTGGCTTACATCTCACTAAACATGAAAACTTTCATGGTGGCTTAGATGCAATATCTGTTGGAGACGGGTTGTTCACTATACTGACAACACTTAGTAAAAAAGCAACAACAGTGCAAGTGATGCTTCAGCCAATTCTTACCTACATGGCCTGTGGGTACATGGGAAGACAGGTAAGTTCCCTCCTCTGCTGTGCATCAAGGGAATTATAGGTTAATTGATTATGTAACCTATAATCTTGGAAAACTGAACTAGTGGTATGTAAAAGAAATGTTAAAAGTTTTCCAATCTCCCTTGACTTTGGTGAATCCTCCCTCTGATACCCATGGTAGAGGGAAAGAGAGATTCTGTAAATGACCCTGGCTAAGGGCTTGAAGATGGATTGAATATTTTATGATACACAGTGTGAAACACTTCTCTTGTGTTCAGAATAGTAGGTTTTAATGCTCAATGTTCTTATTTCCCTTCAGCTGCTTACCCTGGTAGTTTGGTCTTTTCCTTACCACAAAGACTTCATGTATGTAAGGAATGAACCATGTGGACCAGGATATTGTTACTTTGTGGAAGAGAGGTCAACTGTGGTGGCATTTCTGCCCTGGGATATTTTGTGTTCTAAAAGGGGAAGCTAAGAGCAGTGTATTATGTATATGTATATTTCTGTCTTAATAATTTTGTATGAAACCATGTATTACTTAACTGTTTTGTTCTTTTTTTTTTTCTAGGGTTCTCTTGCCACTTGTCAGTTATCTGAGCCACTGCTCTGGTTCATTTTACGGGTGTTGGATACAAGTGAGGCACTGAAGGCTTTCCATGATATGGGTAAGAATCTTTTTTTCTTTTTAGCCACTCCGAGTAAAAGAGGCACTTTTGATGTTTAAATAAGAAATACAGATATGTGTCTGTTTGAGTAAATTTACTGAATAACCCTTTGCTTGCTTAGAATTAATTGCACGCTCCTGAAGAGTGTTGGTTTTTCCCTCCCACCCACGTTGTACACAGGTGGAGTTCAGCTTATTTGTAACAACATGGTGACAAGCACAAGAGCTATTGTTAATACTGCAAGAAGTATGGTTTCAACTATTATGAAATTCCTTGATTCTGGTCCCACCAAAGTAACAGATAGCAGTTTGAAAGCTAGAGTGCTAGCTTCTGAACCTGATAATGCAGAAGGAATTCACAATTTTGCACCTTTGGGTAAGTCATACTTTCAATGGTAATTTGAATCTTTATCAAGTTCTTAACAAAAAGTATTGTGATAGTTTCAAATGTTGCAATACTAAGACTTGTAAATGGAGAGGTTACTGGTGTTTCAAGAAGATGTTGGGGCAGGAGCTTAAGCCCCATCTGCACAGGTAATAAACCTTTGTGGAGACAGAGGAAAGCAGGGAAAGTGATTGGTATCTGATGTAGTCATTCATGAAGATGGGCTGCTTCTTTCTCCCCTAGGTCAGGGGATACCCAGTTTTAGCCCACCATCTGCCACAGACACACTAAGACTGACTGACTAACCTTAAGGCACATCAAGTTTGATGGAGCAGTTACAGAAACACAGTAAAGCTGGATAATGCAGAATGAGCTCAAGCTGGACCAAACAGAGCAGAAAAAACTGGAGCATAGGGTGGATATTGCTGCTGCTTCTCTCACACCTGCACCTCACTGCCCCAGTGTTGACTGCTTTGGTGTTTGCTAGAATTGCCATGCCATTTTGATTTCAGTACAGTAGCTGACAGATAACTGAAATGCATATGTTTAAAGATGTAAATGCACTTTAATATCTTACAAAGGTTTCTTATCACTAGTAGTGTCTTAATGTTTTATTTTCCACTAGTGTAACCCATGAACAATATTCATACTGCTGAGGGGAGAAATACAGGATTAATTTTAACATTTCTTGAAAATTCAGACAAAATAAAAATCCATTCAGTCCTGCCACTCAAATTTGTGTGAAAAATAACAAAATAATAACATTTTAAAAAGGTTTATTTGACAGGATAGGTTCAGAATAGGGGGTCATTAGAAATATTCTACCTTGCTCTTCACAAATAAGGTAAATATGAAACTCCTGCAAGTGTTGGTACTTGATTACTTTAAGTAGTAAAAATCATAAGTATATATGGTGGTGAGTTCTTGAATACCTCATCTCCCAGCTTGCAAAGTGCTGTAGTTCTTGTTATTCTGCTCTGAGTGCATCTATCTTAGTATTTTACTTGCAGTCAGAAGTGCCCTTTTGAAATTAACTTTTTGGTTGTCCTCACTTGGCATGCTCTGACTCTCATCATGTCGTGTTCTCTAAGTGATAAACTTGATCCACTTGGGATAAGCCTAAAAAAGACTGGCCTGGAGTTCACCTCCAGGTGCTACTATACATCCAGTATGCACTCAGTGGGGCCAGGCTAGAACTGCTTTAAATGCCTGATTAACTGTAGTTTGAGCTGTACAGGTATGATCTTATGCCACAGTACTTGCTCAAGAAGAAATAGCCTAGATCTTCCTACTTCATTATTAGCTCATGCTAAGGTTAGGAAGATAAGCAACTGATATGGTCAGGGGTTTTTTTATCTTTTAGAAAATAGTTTTCATGTGAAACGAACTTTTAACCAAAGTCTGTAAATCTTTTTCTTTATACAATCATTTTTTATCATTGTAATATTTAAAACTTCAAAGCCTTCATTATGTTAACTAGGTATTAACTGAGTTCAAGCTTTAAGCATATACTGCTTATCCTGTACCTTTTTGGTTGGTTTCTTTTTTGCAATGTCCTGTAGCCAATTTTCAAGCACATGCATATGCATGTGGATCTGTAAACTGCCTATGTAGAGCAGTCTATAAAAACATTATCTCAGCAGTTGTCATTAATACACATGGGATATTACCAATAAACTGAAACAGGTGAGATAGAAACAAGTGTGTTCCACAGTTCAGGTTGTGAATTTATCTGGGTTTTATTAATAAACATCAATGTCATGGTGCTCTTTTTGCAGGTTCAATCACCTCCAGCAGTCCCACTGCCCAGCCTGCTGAAGTTCTGCTGCAGGCTACTCCTCCGCACAGACGAGCTCGATCTGCTGCATGGTCGTACATATTTTTACCCGAGGAAGCTTGGTGTGACCTCACCATTCACCTTCCTGCAGCTGTGCTGCTCAAGGAGATCCACATCCAGCCTCACCTGGCCTCTCTGGCAAGTAAGTACATTTACTGATGCTGATGCCAATTTTGAAGATTTGCCAGGTAAGATTTAGAAATGATACAGAGAGTAAAAACAGAGGAACTACAGCTGACAGGTTGTTTGAAGAATGCCTGTAAAGTAAGTTTAAAATCATTCAGCTTAAGGATCATTTGGATCATGTTGTTCTGTATCTGTAACAGGGATACAAGTTTAACACTTGACATTCAAACCAGTACAGATTTTTAACTAGTATTAAACCTTCTTCTCTTACTCTGTAGCTTGCCCTTCATCAGTATCTGTTGAGATCAGCGCAGATGGTGTCAATATGTTACCTTTGTCAACTCCTGTTATCACAAGTGGTCTCACGTATATAAAAATCCAGCTGGTGAAAGCTGAAGTTGCCTCAGCTGTCTGCCTTCGGCTCCACCGGCCCCGGGATGCCAGTACACTGGGCCTCTCCCAGATCAAACTATTGGGCCTCACAGCCTTTGGAAACACCTCATCTGCAACTGTCAATAATCCTTTCCTTCCCTCTGAGGATCAGGTCTCTAAAACAAGGTAAGCTTCTAGTATCAGTCAGCAGAGGCGTGCTTGATGTGCATAAATAAAACGTGATGTACCATCTCTGCTATGAGGAAAGAATACAAAACACAGGGAAGAATGTGGAGTTGCAATATATGTTTTTAATGGATAGGCAGTTGTCAAAAAAACCTGAAGTTGTAATACACTTACTGGTGCTGAGGTCAACAGTTACATAAGTATTGGAGCAGGCATAGAAAGAGGACAATGTGTGTGTTTTGTGGAAGTCATATCTAATATTGCTGGTTGCAAACATTTGAGAAACAGGAACTGAGTGTTATGATTCTGGCATATCACCAAGATTTGTTTCTAAAAGCTTTTATTTGGATAGGTGACACCTTGAGGATTTAAAAAAAAGAAGTGTTAAAAGTTTTTCAACTTCAAATTTGATTTAATGGGTGAATTTCTGAGGTTGCTGAGGCTGAACCTTCGCTGAAGAAATTACAAAAATTTATTAAGTGGAAATATTTCATCTTTGATCCTTAATGATTATAAACTTGAAACAAGAGCATGGGAAAGTTTTTTAAACATTTCTTATTTCACTAGGAAAATTTTACTAGAGTAAGTAAATTTAGGGAATATTAATACTATCCAGTGTACAATTGATAAAATCTCTATAACTGAAATGGGTGTTTGATCTTGAATAGCAGTG
The DNA here is from genome assembly GCA_033558465.1 of Alcedo atthis. Classification (NCBI taxonomy): domain Eukaryota; kingdom Metazoa; phylum Chordata; class Aves; order Coraciiformes; family Alcedinidae; genus Alcedo; species Alcedo atthis. The sequence goes on along the minus strand of WYEA01026188.1, from coordinate 71,998 downwards.
AAGCCAAGTTTCCATAGGCTAAATAGACTTTTGCTATATTTGTACTTGAGAAAAGGTTATGTTAATTTCACACCAAAAAATCAGCATCTAAAATAAGAAGGTGTGTATATTCTTGATGTGTTGAAATGTTTTATTGTGGTTTTCAGCATAGCTTTATAAGTGCCTCAATAAAGTAATGTTAGTTATACTATAGATAAAGTCAATCAATTTGGATATAATTTTCTTTTAGACATAACATAAAACTTGCTCTTTTCCAAAATTACAATTACTTTGGATTAGATCATTCTTAAAAAGTTGTAAAACTCTCTTATGATCTATACACAAGTTTGCCTTTTTTTTTTTTAACTATGGAAGGTAAGGTTAGCTGTGAAAACAAGTTAACCTGTTGGTTTAGAACTTGTCAGCTTTTTACTTCACATCCAACTTAGATTTCCAGCTCATTCATAATGCTAGTTTAAACAGCACTGTAGTCCCTTTTATAAACAAAGTCTAGTTAATGTGTCACCAAATTGATTACATTATGGTAGGTTTACTTATCAAGATTTATTATTGAAAGGAGTATGAACAATATAATTAAAGAATAAGAGAATCTTGGGGTAAATGCAGTGACACAATTTTAATTTCTGTGCTTTTTTTGTATGCTTTTAAATTTTTTACTGAAATTATTTGTAGATATGCATGACCCTACAAGTTTGTATTGTAAGGGAAGCTGTGCAGGTGTATAATTATAAGGCAAACCACTATTGCAGAATCTTAAATATGAACAAAATGGTGCCTAGGTGAGACAGTGTGCTCTTTCATGTCTGACATTTATATTTTGTCCAGGTCAATTTAATGTAAAAAAAAAAACCCAAACAAACAAAAAAACACACTACCAAAAAAAACCAAACACAGAGAAACAAAAACAAGCAAAACAACTGAACTATGAAACAAGAACAAAACCAAAAAAAGCCCACAACCTTTTCCCTATCTTCCCCCTTTATAAAACTTCCCCTCCACACAACACTGAGCTGAAGATGTATGTGAATTAAGAAATCTTGAGAAACTGCAATTTTTGCAGGCTCTTAGGTCTTCCTACCCACAAATAGTGCCTTTTTTACAGCTACTTCAAACCAATTATTACAGCAGCATTATTAATATGTATTACATGGTGGTTTTAAGTTCACTCATTTTAATTTCTCAGATGATGTTTGATCATGTTTTTTTGTGGTACTTGTCCTAGAATATAATATAGGTAGTTATATTACAGATGAATAACAAAATGATAAGAAAATGATACATTAGCTCATTTTCACATTTTATCTTTCAGCATTGGATGGTTAAGATTATTACACCATTGCCTCACTCATATAAGTGATTTAGAAGGAATGATGGCTAGTGCTGCAGCACCCACTGCTAATCTGTTGCAGACATGTGCTGCATTACTAATGTCACCTTACTGTGGCATGCATTCTCCAAACATCGAGGCTGTACTTGTAAAAATTGGGCTTCAGTCCACCAGAATAGGCCTAAAATTGATTGACATTCTTCTAAGAAACTGCTCAGCATCAGGGAGTGATCCTGCAGGTGAGTGTAATATTTTTCTTTGCAGTTATTGCTTAAAACATTGCTCATCTAAATGTACCAACAGACAACTAGGCTAGTGTTTTGAAGATCACAGGGGCATATGCAGTGTATCGTAAGTACTTCTTACTAAAGATACAAGGTCTAGATATTTGAAAATAAATAGCATCCATGAGTAGTGGAAAACAAATGTAGCTATATTTGGGCAGTATACATTTGGAATAGCAGGAAGTGTTGAAAATATTGACAGGTGGAGGTATATATTGAAGTTACTTGAGCGACTAGTCCATGTCCCATGGTGAAATTTTGCAGTAGCTCTTCTGTTAAAGCACTGGGCAGTTTGTATTTATGATTCCATACCACTTTGCTTTGCTCTTTTGTGCCTTTAAATGAAAGAAAGCTGAAGTAACAGTTTTTCCTCTTTTGAAGTTGCCAATATTAACAGAAAGCACTTTTCAAAGTGGCTTCCATAACTTATTTTGCTACGAGTTCATGTTTCTGTTCAGCCTACTGTCTTTTTGCTGGAATGCTGGTAGGCAAGAGAATAGTTCCTATAGGGCAAGCGATGAGCAGAGTGAGGAGATGAATAGGAAATAATCTGAGGAAATATTCATCTTAGTGCCATTAATGTAAATTGGAGTTAAATAAGCTTCCATTTTGAAATAAATGTTTGCTTCTGTGAAGCATGTAGTTTGACAGTTCTACTGGAATTAGGCATGTCTTTTGGCAATATGTTGAAGAAAATCCTATTGGTTAAACAAGTAAGTTCCATATCTGGTGAATGTTGCCATTATTTTTCCTTTTTATGCTAAGGCTGAACATTGCACTGAACAGAAAATGCAGTTTTGAGCTGGAGTGTATAGGAATTGCATTGTTACGTTAACAGCAAAAGGCAATTCGATGTTAATACTTCTATTATAATTTCTGTAGTACCTTTTAAAATACATGTATAAGTACTTTTATTATTTCCCCTCCCCTGTTTCTGTTTTGTTTTTATTTTTGTGTTTGTTTTTTCTTTAATGCGGCAAGATCTGAATAGCCCTTTACTGTTTGGAAGATTAAATGGTCTCTCTTCTGACTCCACAATAGACATTCTTTATCAGCTTGGAACAACTCAAGACCCTGGAACAAAAGATAGGTAATGTTATTTGGATTGTCACATGGAAGCATATACAAAAATAATATGCTAAAAGAATGGCTTGATATTACTGCACAAAACCTGACTTTTTGAAATGTGATGATTACAAGTTAGCATGAAGGTCAGAAATCTAAAGAAGCTATCCAGCACTCTCTTCTACACCTTTGCATCTTTTGCAGAGAATGCCATCTTTTTTAATTATTATTATTATTATTTCTTCTTGCTTTTAAAAATGTAATTAAAAGTTTATTGTTTAACTGAATTTTCTCCCAAATACTCAAAACTCAGATGCCTGCTGCATTTT
>WYEA01026188.1:30928-55591 GCA_033558465.1 Alcedo atthis | reverse complement strand
TGTCTCCAGAGATGGAGACTCCACAACCCCCCTGGGCAGCTTGTTCCAGAGCTCTGGCACCCTCACTGAGAAAAAGTTCTTCCTTGTGTTGTCTATATGATTATATGATTGTATAGAGATGATATATTTTATTTCTTGACATGTATACCATTTTTCTATAGTAAGAGTTTGTGCTGATAACCAGGGCAGATTAAGTAATACAAGAGCTGTTTGAAACCAGATGAGTTATAGAAACCTGTGAAACTTTTTGTTGTGGCAACATGGGCACTTAAATGCTTCTTTGAAAATGGGAGTTTTTCTAAGCCCATCTACATGTCTTCTAAATCTAGTTTTTAAAGACATTAACTCTTCCAGTATGGGCTTGTTTATTGCTAATGTTGGTTTGGTTTTTTCTAATTGCTTGCTAGCTACTTATTCATAGTATTGAGGAAGGTAGAGGAGAAATATTTTTGTCATTCCTTTCATAGAATCACAGAATCATTCAGGTTGGAAAAGACCCATGCGATCAAGTCCAACCAACCAGTAACCTTGCTCTACAAAGTTCAACCCTAAACCATGTCCCTCAAAAACACATCCCAGTGATCCTTAAATACACCCACGGATGGTGACTGTCACCTTTAGGGAAGGACTTAGGGGAGTGGGACCTAGAAATTAAGCTAAGGTGATCTGCTGATCAGAGTCTGCACAGCATGGAATCATGAAGTTAACCATTCAGCTATTTTAAGACAGGGGCTTCATTTGTAAACTCTTCACTTTATACATCAGTCTCTTCCCAGGGAAAAAAAAAAAAAAAAAAAGAGTTTAAAGAAAAATACCTTTTACTTTTTTTTTTTCTATCTGATCTGAGCTACATATTTCATCATTCCCTGTAATGGCTGGTTATACAAATCTCTCGCACAATAAATATTTTTCTATTTTAATAAAATTTGAAAATAATTAGAGGTTTAGTAGTTTAGTAGCAGAATTGCATGTGAAAACATGGAGGAACTCTCTGTATTTTTATTAAGATACTATGCTTTATTTTAAACTCAAGACTAATACTTTACCCATTACAAATCTATTGATCTATGGTGCTGTGCAGCAAAATATTAGTTATATTCAGATGTTACTCCAGTTATGATGGCTAGTTCTACTTTTTTATTACTACTTTTTATTATCTATAGAAATTATTCTTAGATATCAATATTTCCTTACTTGCTACTTAACGTAGGCGTTAACACCATCTGTGATGTATAGATTTTTATAGCTTCACATGGATTCTCTAGTGCTGCATTTACTACAAATATACTTGAGGAAAAACGTAATTTATTTCTATTTTTTTTTATGTGTTTCAATGCCTTGGAGTTCAGCAGTTTTACACAGCTGAAGTGCATGACTTCACTGAAAATTTGAAAAACACTCATCGAGGTGTAGTGGTTTAAATAAAATTCATTAAAGCAAGTACTGGAGAAGCATGCTTATATACTATTGCAAGGAGTTACAGCATTATTTTTGCAATCATAATAAAAGATCTACCTGTACCCTTACTCATGGATAACATATTTCGCAAGGTTTTTTTGTAGAGAGGCATTTTTCTTGGTCATATTTATATACATTGTGAATATCTGTGTATCTACTGCCTTGTTTTCCCTTTTTTTGGGGAGGCTTACTGCTTTTTATACTGTAAACCAGTGTGAAACAGGGGAGTGAGTCTTACTTCAAACTCTTTATTTTAAAATTTTTTTATGAAGGAAATCTAACCTTTCTTGTGGTCTGATCAGTTAATGTCATCACAAGCAATTCAATTGGAAGTCATGTTCTACCTAGAGTGGTGAAATCCTCCATATGTCTGACAGAAGGTGGTCCCTTTCTGAGACACATCTGTAGACATCCTCACCCCCTATCTCTGGTGATAAGGAAAAATTTCACAGATGTGGTTTCTGCCTGTATGCTTAAGAACAGTAGATTAAATATTCACCATCTGGTTTGCGTGTGGTAATAAGCAAAGGCAAAATTGTGGTAAGGGTTCTTTACATACAACATGTGTATGAGTGTATAAAACAAACTTTTTTTTTTTTTCCCACTGTTTTACAAAATAATAGGGTCCTTAGTCGTAAACTGGGAGGATGGACACTAGTGGAATGTTGAAAATAGAAATCTTTATCTTTTTGCTGAGGGAGAATAGATTTAAACTTCACAGGTTTGGCAGAAGGGTGTTTTGAGACCTCACAGAGGAGATGGGAGGATAGATTGGTGAGTGACAGGTAATAATATTTCATGGATGATGAGTTAAATGATGGGAAAGGTGAAATTAAAAAAAAAAAAAGAGGAAAAAGCATTTTTGAGGAAAGAACAAGGCTAATCTAAGGTTATCCTTCCTATCTTCAGGTATAAACTATTTATCAGAGAGTAACAAATCTAATCTTATTTCCTAGATGAAAGTGTTAAAAAAGTAATACTTCCAAAGTTAGCAAAATCTTGAAGACCTAGATCAAATTCTAATAAAATATTAACTGTAGAATAATAAACATGTAACTCTACAAATAATCCCGTGTTATGATATTGGTCTGCCATCACTGCCAAGAGGTACCACCAATTTCTTTTGATATTTTTGTACTCATTCATTTCAGGTTATTAACTTGGGTTTTGTTTAAGAAGGAACCAATATTTTTGAGTCACCTTTTAAGTGAGGGTGAAGAAATAAACACAATATTGATGATTATGATGTATTAATTTATCTTACCTTTTTTTGTAGAGCATGCAGATTTACTGGGACCTTGCCCTGAGGATGAAGCCATCAGTCCTGGAGATGAGTGTATGGATGCAGTTCTAGATGAATCACTTCTTGAAACCTGTCCCATTCAGTCACCCCTGCAAGTTTTTGCAGGAATGGGGGGACTGGCCCTTATTGCAGAGAGACTCCCTATGCTTTATCCTGATGTCATTCAGCAAGTGAGTCAAAAAAAAGTCAATATAGGAAAATAGTATACTACCAATGTTTTGTTCATTTAAGTACAATATTTTCCTCCTTTGGAATTTGGAAGTTTGGAATTACTTCTTTGGCTGCTGTTCTTGGTACATGGGTTTTATTAAAAAGGGACAAAAATAATCTGTGAATTATTCAAATTCTTTTTGGCTATATTTTTGACATTTTTGGCCGATACTCCAAACATGAAAGATTGTGAATATTTATTCTCTTGGAAATTAAATTAATCATTAATTAAGGGTGCTGTTGCTACCCTGATGACAAAGCCATGGCCAGAATAGGAACCCTCTAGTGAGACTGGATGATTAGTATGAATAATTTGTAAGCAGGTCTGTGAAGATGGTTCAGAGGTCTAGTCTTAAGGTGGTTCAAAAATTAAAAGTTAAGTAAATGTGTTCCAATAAACACTTACTGTATTTTGGAATACAGGAGAGATAACATGTACAGTGTATTGAAGAAAAAAGATTCTTGGAGTTCTGCAACAGGTGAAAAGCAACTGATGGCCATGATAAATTTTATTTCTTTTTTTCCTTCTTTTTCTATAGTCCAGGAGAGTTATTTTATCTCAGATTTTTTTAGGTTGAGATACAACTTTGGATTCAAATACTGAATAAGAGATCTGTGATCCATAAAAAAATTAAGTAAAATAATATCAAAGATACAGAGTGAAGACTGATAAATTCTCGAGACTCATCATTCTTTAATTTTATATGTCTCTGTTAGTGATAATTCTGGTTGTCTTAATGTGTAAATGTTTGGAATAAAAGCAGCTGAACATGGCTTTGACTTTTAATTAGGAATTTGATGATACAAATAAATTCTGCAAGGGTTTTTCAGATTAATCTTTTTCTAGTTTAGATCACTCTGGTGGTATAAATACTAAATTTTTAAAAAATATTATTGCATCAGTTCATCTGAATAGCGTATAAATCTGAAACTCCTGTGATGTTTAATTATGAGAGCAACCTGGGTGAGTGTCATACCTCTATTTTAAGTTGAGTATATTAATTTTTTCTGGGGACTGTACAACTGTTAGCCTTTTAAACTCTGATTCCCATCATAATGCCTGACTGCATAGCCCTTTGTGCAGTGTTAGTCCATAAAAGAGAACTATAGACTGTTGTGTTAGAGCATAATAGCAATAAATCCTGCCAAAACAATTGAAAGCCCTAAAAGGAGCTACAAGACTTAAGATACCCAAATTATTTCTTAGCCCCAAAAAGGTAGTGTGATTAATTGTTCTCTTTTTTTGCAGTATCTAAATAAAAAATAAACGCTTGAGTTCACACTCAGTGTTAAAGGGGCCATTTCTTATTTAATAGTCTGATATATACACTGATCTTTGGATTCTTTTTTTCAGTGTAATTTGTTGCCTTTGGGATTTTACCTGAGGATTTTAGCTTGGCAAATTTTAATTTCTTGTGTAGGCAGGACTTTGTAGAACTATTGAAAATGATTCAGGAATTACATTTTTAGCCTAATCCCCATATATCTGTAAATGGTAATGTGACTTAAAAGACTTTTTCATTGTGTTCTATATTGAGATGGCATATCCTTAAGATCCTAACTTGAGTGAATTTTTTGTCTGGTTGATTAACTGAACGACTGACAAAGTTTTTGTTACTTTTGTTGTTTAAGGTGAGCACTCCAGTGGTTCCGTCAACCACGCAGGAGAAGCAGAAGGACAGTGATCAGTTTGAGTGGGTGACCATTGAGCAGTCGGGAGAACTGGTGTATGAAGCACCAGAAACAATTGCTGCAGAACCTCCACCAATCAAGTCAACAGTTCAGACTATGTCCCCCATACCTGCACATTCTTTGGCTGCCTTTGGTTTATTTCTTCGTCTCCCGGGCTATGCTGAGGTGCTGCTAAAAGAACGGAAACATGCTCAGTGTCTGTTGAGATTGGTGTTGGGAGTTACAGATGATGGTGAAGGAAGTATGTGCTGCAATTATTATGTTTCTTTGTAGACCACGGCTAGATCATTTTACTTTGTTAACACGCTAATGCTTTTAGCAGGAAGTTAAAATTGTTTTATGCAGAACTGTGTTGCTGACATCTTTGATAGTCTGTTGTCTCTAAATATTAAATTCTGTCTGGCAAAGATTTGTCACAATCATCAGTATTCAAGTGTTTTTATCTAGCTGTCAGAGTAATTGTAAAATAACTGCCGATAAACCACAACACTGTCAAGAAGATTTGCATTCACACATGTTGCTCTGAGTAGCTGAGGACACTCAACTAATTGAGCAAATACATTATTCTGCAGGTAAATGCAGAATAATATGGATAGAAGCAGAGCTACAGTGTATGTAGAATAAATTCAAATAATGCTGGTTTAGAAAAGGAAAGATCTCAAGTTCATAGAGCTTCTGCTTAGCTAATTTGATCCCTGTCTTAATGGTGTGAGTTCAAAGGGAGAAATGGGGCGTTCTTCAACGAATGGACAAGCAGAGAGACAATTTGTAGTTGTCATCTTTGCAACCAAACCCCAAATTGTGTATATAGTTCTGATAATTGTATTTCTAAGTGTTTTGAAAAAGCTGGAAGAGTGTATGTGAAAGATGTTTTAGTACCTTTAAGACATTTCCTTTCATTGTGACTTTGAAAAGAATGTGGGTTTTTTTATTAAGTAATTAACAGAAGTTACTCTCTGTTTAGCAGCCTGCAGAGTGGTGGCCAACATGTAGCTCATCAACTGAGAGTCTCATTTGCCCTCCCTTCTGTTTATCTTTTTATTTTTCCTGTATTTATTCTGGACAGTAGTCCACAATAAAAATTCTTGCTGACTGCTTATTCCCACCTAATTTGAGTAGTAATTAGCTGAAGGACTATATTCAGTCCCTTAGATTTTTATGTTCTGGAGTGGTTCTAGTCCCTTGCTATTGTAAACAATTTTTATATCATTTTCTTTTCATAAAGACATCAACTCAAATCCTTAAAATTTGGGTTGCTTTCTCTTTTGTGTGTGTGCATCCATTACTGCTATTGAAATACAGTTCCAGAACATCTTTTTCCTGATAGGTAGGGGCTTCTCTAATTTTCAGCCTAAATATATTCATATTCAATTTCTGCCCATTGCACCAGTGTTGTTCCTCATCATAAATTTGTTGCCTGATACATTTGTCGTCAAGAATTGTATTCCCTCTTAGTATGTTTTTGCTGGACTAAAACAGTCCATTTCTCCATTCCTGAATCAAAATGTGTGAATTCAACTCTCTAATTGTGGGACCAGTAGCACGCAGTAGTCTGCATTTATTTTCTGTCTAAAGCATTAATACTCTGCTTTTCTGTTGGAAATGCATCTTTTTATGCACCTAGAATCTCATTTTTGTATAATATGAAGGGCTTCACTCTATGGCTTAGAGATTAAGCATGGATTCAGTTGTCTGCAAAGATAAAGCATGGGAAAATGTTTAGATTTCTTTCTTCTTATCTCTGTGTCACTTGGCTATACATGCAGTTCTGGAAGTCTGTCAGATGGGTTTTTTTTGCAAGTGTTTAGTTTTTGTTTAGTATCATCAGATCCCAGTCAGGGATTTGCCTGGAAATGGCGAATAGATTTTATAACATTGGATCTTAACCCAATCCATAAAGTAAATAAAGAAACATCCTTTCTTCTACACTCTTCTGCTGAAAATTTTCAGTGAAAAGACACCTAACAGAAGAGACACCTATATAGAAAGCATATTACATGTGTATGTTTAAGTCATTAGTAGATTTCTATAGGTGTTGTTTATAAACTGTTGCAGAGATTAACAGGCTGTATTGAACTACTGGGTTTGATATTTTTCTTCTTCAATCTAGGTCATATCCTGCAGTCTCCTTCAGCAAATGTGCTTCCAACTCTGCCCTTCCACGTGTTGCGCAGCCTGTTCAGCTCTACGCCCCTGACCACTGATGACGGAGTCCTGCTTCGGCGGATGGCACTGGAGATTGGGGCTATACATCTTATCCTGGCTTGTCTCTCTGCCCTAAGCCACCATGCTCCAAGAGTGCCCAACTCTAGTCCGAACCAGACAGAGGTAAATATAGCAGCAGAAAAATTGCTACTGAGCGCCAACAGAAGTTTTAACCATAGAAAATAATCACATTGTAGTCTAATTTCTTCAGAGTTGGCATTTGAGTGAAGAAGAAAAATAATGAGGATGTAATTGATTAAGTAATTGTCCTTGTGTGCTGCAAATAAACATAGCAATCATGAAATTTAGCCAACAAAGAAGGCTTGTCATGAGGCATTAAGGTGTAATCAGTTTCTTTCATGGGAATTTATTTTCCAGTGCGTTAGAGGCATAGTGCTCAATGGATGGTGGTTGTTTAATCCTCATTAGATAGCATGACCTCATTACCTTATTTAGCATTCATCATCTAAACTCTACTGGCTGCAAATTAGTTTGTATTAAATGCTTCACAAATGTAAATGAGTTCTGAAAATTAAATGAATTAATGCAGTGATTTATGAGTTTATTTTCCCTTTTTGCTGATAGGGAAATGAGATCTAAAGACAAAAAATTTTTTTCCATAGTGTTCAAGGTCTCGAGTGAATCTCCAAAATTTAACTTTTCCAGCATACTTCCCATATTATACAACCCTCTATTTTGAACATGGTATATACCCTGATTTTCTTTCACTACTATAAGATTCCATGTCTGCATAGCATACCCAGTGTCCACAAAAACATTTTAAAAAATTAATCCTCTTTATCAGTACTGTGGGAGAGGTTTGCATGAAGTTCCTGGTGACTAAATATGGATAAGTAGCTGCAAAACATAGAGGTGTTCATACTTTAGCAGCTCTGAGAAGCTGTACCTGAGAAAAATTCTCTTTAATGGCTAGCCAAATTTAAGAAAAAGCTGAGATATTCTGCTTCCAGTGGAGCGTCAGGTTGCTGATCCATTAACACCTTAGCATTTTTGGGCTTTTGCAGGGAAAAGACAACCATTAATTCATATCTTTGCTTGAGTTCTACCATGACCCCTTAAGCAGCTTGCTTTCTTTATAATTCACTTCTATCAGGTGATAGATGGTAACTTGAAACTAGAGATTTTTAATAACTTGAAACACTGGCCTACACTGAGGTTTGCATTTCTGGGGACAGGCTTTCCCTTAAGTGCTTTAAGTCAGTGTTCGTGACAGTCCCCTTGAGTGTTCAAGGCACAGCATGTTCACAAGTGATGCAATGAGTAATGTCTACATGAGAATAATTGCTCAGCTATTTCATCACTGAAATGCATTACATTTCCAATGTAAAAGGTAAATGGTGATTCCAGACTACTGTCAGTACAGTACTTCATAAGTGATAACTTATTTTTATCATTGCAGTCTTCTCATACATAATTTCTTTACCTTCAAGTGAAATCTTAAAGTCAGTGAAGAAGATATGAACAGAAAATTAACCTTTTCAGAACCATAAAGCAAATACTACAAATTAAATTTGGGCATCTACTCATGTGACCTAGTTTCCACTAAGGCTGATTGTCATTGAATAACTCTATTGAAAGTAGCAAGTGTTCATCACTTTGGAAAACGAGGTCAGTTAGGGTGCTAAATATATAATTAGGAAAACATTAGTTGAAAATTTTTCTGCCTCCTTTCCATTGAAGATCTGGTAAACTTTCTAAATTAACGTAATTCTTTAAATAGGTTCTAAAAGCTAACCAATAAAATATTTGAGTTATGTTAGTGAAGTGCAGTGAGGCAGCCTATTGGAAAAAGCTGTACAAACATCTTTGGAAAACTGCTCTATCAAAACATTTTAAGGACAAGATATTTCCCTCCTCTTATCTGGAGAGGAAATAGTGTGTTTCAGAGACCAGAGATATCATGTCAGAGCTAGATAAGTAACTTGCACCTCTGTCTATTTTGGAATATTAAAAATTAGCACATACTTGAGCTTCTTTCTGTCAGTTGTGTATTTTTGATAATATTTCTACTCCCTCCCCCTTCATCTCATTATGTCATTAAACTTGACTATGTGTTAAGCAGTAGTAATTAAAGAGCTGTGATGTTTAACATCATACCTATTAAGTAACAGTTAATACCTTGCTTCATTTAAGCAGTGATAGTATATTAAAAGAGAACAAAAATGGGCTTACAGTGCTAGTGAAATGAAAGAATCACTTGTAACAATTTAGCACTGATCTGTACTGGAACTCTATGAATGTGGAAGAATTGTTCCTAGCTAAAGCTTTGAATTTCACTGGATCCTGATGAAAGTTAATAAATTGGTGTTACATTCTTTTGTAAAATCTTTCTAAAGACAGTGTTCATAAGATGAAAATGGTTTTAAATTTATTTAATTTTTTTATTTTTTTTTTTTAAACTTAGCCACAAGTGTCAAGTACACACAACAGTGCATCTACAGAAGAACAGCAATTGTACTGGGCTAAAGGTACAGGCTTTGGAACAGGCTCCACAGCTTCAGGATGGGATGTTGAACAAGCTTTGACTAAACAAAGGCTAGAAGAAGAGCATGTGACTTGCCTTCTACAGGTGTGTACTAAAGAAATTTTGATTAATGATAAGCACTTGAAACATTAGACTCTATTAAAAATAGAGCTTGTATTTTATTTTCATTCATGTTACAGAATAATTATGGTGTTTTAGGCAGAAAATAATTTACAACCACTTGTCTACATGAAAAATGGTGTAGATTGTATTTTGAGTGAGGCTGTTTTCAAATGTCACTGAGCTGACGCATAAAAAAGACCTCTGTGGTTAAGCCTTTGTGACAGCTCTGGACAGACAGAGAACAAAGCAGCATTCCAGTGTATTACAGTCTTTGAAGCCTTTAAGTTAATTAATTGGAGAGTACAACTGCATAAGTGAGACCCATAGAAGTACATTAGGTTGTATCTCTGCAAGTGAGTGCCTGTGAACTCAGCCAGAACTACCTCTGAGAGAAGCAGGAGTGCAGTCCTGAGGTGACTCCCCCACCAACACTGAGAGCTGATCTTTGTTTACTGAAGCAAGAGCTGTGTTCACAAGTGGTTGTTCCAAGTAATTATCATGCTCACCCTAAGTTGTTGTTTGATCAGTAAACTTTGCATTCCCATCCAAAAGGAGGTTAAAAAGGTTTTTGAAACATATGCAGTTTAAAAACAAACAAAAACCCCAAAAAACCCCAAAACAAAACAAAATCTTTTGTCCCTAGATGATGTTCTAAAGTGAATGGGACTGATCTCAGTTTGTATCTCAGTTTATCTCAGTTTGTCAAACTCCTTGCTTTGAGTAACTCCAGCAGGTTTGTCAAAATTAATTTTAATTGATCTCTTAAAGTAATTCTGAATTACAACAGTTTTTAACTTTATCATTAGCTAAAGTTGGAATCATGATCTAATAACTGCTTAGAATTTCTTCTAAGACATTTTTTGGGACTACTGAAATAAATACCAGTACTGAATTAAGGGAGTGGAGCATCTCCCTTATGAAGAGAGGCTGAGAGAGCTGGGGCTCTTTAGCAATGGGCTGCCCAGGGAGGTTGTGAAACCTCCTTCTCTGGAGACACTCAAGACCTGCCTGGATCTGTTCCTGGGTGACTTAGTCTAGGTGATCCTGCTCTGGCAGGGGGGTTGGACTAGATGATCTTCTAGGTCCCTTCTAACCCCTAACATTCTGTGCATCTGTGATTAGCAAAATAGCTAGTGAAGTATTATGGTGTCCTCCTTAAGGGAGGAAAGTTAAAATTCTTTCTAAAATAAATAAGTTTTGATTAAATATTTTTGTGTGTTTCAGGTTCTTGCCAGTTACATAAATCCTGCAGGAAGTACCTCAAATGGAGAGACCCAAAGTAGTCACGAGGGGAGGGGACAAAACAGCACTGCTCTTCCATCTGTTCTCCTAGAGTTACTCAGTCAGTCTTGCCTCATCCCAGCAATGTCGTCGTACCTCCGCAACGACTCAGGTAGTGTTTCATTGTCTCCTAAATCAAAGTTGGCTTACTTCTGTCAAATATTTTTTTTTCTATGAACAGTAGGTAGTTCTTGCTATTTTCAGTACTTTTGCCAATTTAGAATTGAACTAATAGAACATTCACTTGAGCCTTAGAAAACAAAATGATAGCGTGCATTGAAATACTCATTTGTTGCAAGAGTTTAAACTTTATTATTTTGGTGTCTTAGAAACTTAATTCTTAAACTGTTGATGTTAACAGGAAAATAGAGTTTCCATCTGAAAAGTTTACATTTTGGTGGTTCTACAGAAGTTGCATAGAGAGAGAGTACCTTATACAAGATCATGAATCTTACTGTCAAGAAACATTTTGTGAGATAATTGAGAAACTGTGTCTGAAGTTGTTAAATGTTCCACGTAATGGGGCAATGCTTTGATCAGAGCTCTTTCTGCTTTATTTAGAAAATGCAAAAATAAGCCTCTTATGAAAATTGAAAAATATTTCAATTGTATAGGAATAATGAATTTGGTTTGGTTTGGTTTCGAGTTACATGTCATCACATTTCTATGCAGAATTTTAAAAGAAAGTGGTTTTGATGGTTCTTATCCTGTATGTTAGACCTTGCTGTGGAAAACAATTCAGTTTTACAAGGTTGTCAACCAGTATGAGTTGAGGAAAGGCCTGTGTGGAATTAATGACAAAACCAGCGGATTGCATTTGTGATTTATGTTCAGTCTCACTAGATGACAGGCTTTGGTATGAAGATACTGATAACCATTTTTCTTCAGGTAACTGTTAATCTGAAGTTTTTGACCATTGCTTGAGGCTTAGGTTGGATTTCTGTTAGATTACTTTGTTTGTAAACATGAGTTTAATCCCTCAGTAGCAGAAGTTGTTCCAAATTTGAATAATTTGGGTTTGGACCTTGTTTTGCCTGCCCTATTTTTGGAGTAACTGATAAACAGCTTGTCACATTACTACAGTTCTTCTGGATGCCACTTGCAGGGTGTGCTGATACAATTTTCTTGAAAGGTTGTCATAGCTTCTTGTTGAATTGCACAGTATATTTTATCTCCAAGGTAAAAGAAATAATCCATGTCTGAAGTATTTACAAGTCTATATAGGCCTAAAACAAGAATGTGGATCTTTTAATCTGTAGTAACTAGAACATTACATAATTCTGTATGATGGAATAGAAGTAGTTCAAAAAGTCTACTGGGACCTTATATTAAATATAAAAATAGGAATTTGTTTCATTGCTAGTCCACACTTTGACACCTCTCCCTGATTTTGCAGTGAATTTGCTGGTTCCGTCTTGCACATTACAGTGAGGAAAATTACTACGTCGCTTCTACACTGGGCTCCTAATTGCAAATGAAAATATAATGTAAACCAGTAATGATAAAGTAAAACATTAATCTTTCTAACAGAGATTCATAAATTCCTTTTCATTGAGGTGGAAAGGAAAAGTCATTGAGAGCCCCAGCAAAAATGCTGTGTTATCTAAAGGATAAAGCTGTTGGTTTTGAGTTATGGATGAGTTGCAGCTGTGAAAATTGGATTTTGCTGTTTTCAATAGAAAAACGTATCTGTCTGTATAAGTCACCTCTAACTGGGGAAGAGCCGTCACATTCTGATAGAAGAGATGAGATATGTGGCTGGTGGCAAGAAGTTCAGACGAGTTTAGTTTTCAAGGACCATCTGTTTTCCCAAAGTACAAAGAAAAGGCAAAGTTTCAGTGGGAAATGCTCATTTTAGGTGTGTTTTCGACTGCTAGAAAACTGGCTAGCAGTGGATGTTGAAATGTTGTGCTTGTGAATTAACAATTAGAGAGAGAAAAAAAGATGGCTCCTGCATTTTCCTAAATGGATGTGTTGCTTTTAATGTAGGAGCTGAACTACTCTAAAGCAAAACCTTACTTTTCAGAGAAAAGCTGTTACTTACTCTCCTGATTACAAATTCACAAAGACTGAGATTATTTCTGTTGGAATTTAGAACAGTAAAATCTGAAGGTAGTTATGCTTTGATCCAAGTAGTAATCTGAAATGTCCTGCTGTATGTATTTAAAAGTGTAATTAACAATGTTTTTCTGGTCTATTTTTTTAATAAGTTTGCAGGTTTGTATCAGTCAAGGTTGTCTTTGAAAATGCCATAGACTATCAGTACAAGAAGGAAATGTGCAAAAAGAAATTCTAGAAAAAATGTCTTCATGAACATTTGAGTCAGATGCCTTTAGTTTGAAACTAGTCCCTGAAAACAGTTTGTCTTAGTGATAACTGGGCATAACTGTAATGTATTAATTACTGTTTAGTGCAAAGGCAGACAGATAATTCTTGCATTAATAAGTGTGATTTGCAGGTGATACTGGGCCTCTCAATGTCACTAACAGGACATGTAGTGAACAGAGAGCCTGGCGGTTGCAAGAGAAAGGTTGAGAAGCTCTGGAGCTGTGCTAAGCTCTGGTACAATGCTGAGAAGACTGAAAAATCACCTCAAATGTGCTTATAGTTGGAGGATTTCAAATGTGCTGTTCACAGGAAAGGTTGGACCAGATGATCCTTGAGGTTCCTTCCAGCCTGGTGTTCTGTGATTCTGTGAAATGTGGAAGCAACATGTTATTTATTTATTTAAATTTATTTTTTAAAACCCCAAAGACCAAGGCAGTGTAGAACAGATTTGAGTCTTTCCTGTTAGAACTAATCTAATTTCAGGCTTCTTGAGTGCATATCCCTTTTCCAGGAGGGCCGGAGGCCTATGCAGGGGAGAGTAGGCAAGGGAACAGCGTTAGTACTAATGCTCATGTACACGGTATTCTCATTTTCAGACCAGTGTACCTTCTGCTCTCAAAAGGTACTTTCATGGGGAAGAAGCAGGTACCTGTATTCTTCCCGTAACATGCTGGACTGAGAAATGAGGACAGTGCATATAGAATGCCAATAGATTGTCCCTGAATTTTGGCACCCCAGCAGGAACAAGGTGTGCTGAGCACAGTGCTGACAGAAAACAGCAGTTCTCAGCAACTCAGAACTTTCTCAGACTTGAATGGATGCTGTTGGAACCAGTATAAGGTTACCATCATGCTGGAGGTATCCTACTAGATATGAGGTTTTGCTATCAACAGTTACAATAACAAAGATCATATATATATATATATATATATATATATATATATACACACACACACTACCATATGCATAAAATTATGTGGCAAAAATTTTGGTAAAGAAATATGTGCAATGAAGCTGTGGATGTGCTCTGTCTCTTTATTGCATAGTATGCTAATACCACTGTGGTGATGCAAGATAGAGAATTGTTATCAATGTCAAAATACTTTTTTTTACATGTGTTCAGTTAGCTACATGTGTGCTATATTCTGCTTGCAGAGTTGTTTTGGCAAAAGTCTTGAACAGTTCCAGTATCAGAATATAAAATTGGCCTATGTTTCAGTTAGAAGTGTATTTAGGTTTTTTTGTTGCTTATATATGTTTTGCTTAATTTGCCCAAAATATACATGGGCTAGATTGTTATTTAGGTTGTTCTATACAAAAGGAATATGAAGAGTGCTTGCATGTCATTTCATTATATAGAAACCTCACCTTGAAGTTTCATACATTACAAACCAGATTGCTCTGACACATTCTGCAGTTTCATCTGCATCAGAGCAAGGTGATTGTGAAGTCCTTGAAAATTGTGAATTGACCACTTTCATTAATTTCCATAATTGCTTTTTTCTTTTAGAGTAGAAAGGTTTATCTGTCTATGAAGGACTTTCCTTATTATGCAAGACAGCTCTAGTCACAAGGAGCAATAGCTGCTGTCATGCTCACCTTCTTTCAGGATAACTTTTTCCTGTTTGTTTCATATATTTTGTGGCATTATTGTGGCTTTTATTACCTTTCATTTTATACGTGAAAAAAAGTTTACCTTTGTATCATGGTAAGATTTTTTTATTACACATGTGTTTACTGGTGAGGACTTCACACATTTGTAAAACTGATGTTCTGAACTTCTTGCCATGGAACATCAGCAGGTATTCATTATCGTGCAGTCATGCACAGCTCACGTGGAAGGCTGTTGTGTAAATAAAACCTTTTCATTTTGGAAATGACATGTTTAATTTGAAAGAATTGCTGCTGTAGAAGCTCTTTCAAATATGCAAACACTTCTCTCCTTGAACAATATGCACAACAATAACTTTTGCACTAACTGGAGTACCTGGTTATCTTGAAGGTTTGGATTTTGCTGATGGAAGTAGAACTAGGTCCATCAGTCAAGTAACCCTTATGAAGACAAATACTATCTAGTATTTACAAGTTGGAGAGAATAAAACAGTAGTAATAGTAGTCTTTGTAACTAATGAGGTTTACGGAGAGAAGGCAGTGGAAGGGAATAATGAAATAGGAGGAAAATCTAGTGACTTTTAGGACATGGACTGTGTTATAGCCTTGGGCAGTAAAAAGCTCAGTGAAGTTAGGATTTATTAGTGATACCAGAAGATTAGATACTCATCTTGCTTAAAAATACAGTTGTACTGGTTTGTCCCTAATCTGATATGTACCAAACCCTGAGATGATTTAAACTTTTTTAAGGCTGAAGAATGAGAAAGGTTTGGTACTGCCTCCTTGGAAAACAAACCTCATAGCAAGTTGCAGAATTCTGCTTGAATTCTCTTTTCTTGAATTCCCAGGCTTACAGGAAGCAGGTGATACCTGAATTTAGCTGGGGTTTTCTTGCGTGCTCCCCTCTTAGCTCTCTTAGCCACTCTTTCTTCTTTGGTGGATAAAGGCTCCATGTGATGTGACTAGTGTAGCTTGTGGTTTTAGATCATTTCATTCTTCCATGAGTTTGACTGCTGAGAAGAGATGATGCTTTCCTATGTGAGGGCTTTACTGAAAGGATTGTTTACTGACCAGCATGTTCCATTTCATAAGAGTCCAAATACTTGCTTTTAATGTACCTTTCATAGTTTACAAAGGGCTCTCTCACCCTGGATACCATAAAAGTTGTACTGCTTCATCCTGCTGCCAAAAAAACTCATTGTGAACTTTATTAAGTAAAATGCAAAAAATCTGTTGAAGTTGAATGTACTGAATTATTTTTTTGTTCTGCCTGGTTTTATATGCCTTTGTTTGTTGAATCCATTAAGTCATACTTTTCAGGCCTCACCTTCTTATCTCCAAGCTTTAACTATACTAGATTGTCTGCTGAAGTTAGAGCATTTCTTTTCTATTAATCTTCATTATTCTCAAGACATTATACCATGTTGCTTTGCTTCTTGCAAAGTAGTCCAGTTCCACTGGGCTGAGCAGGCTGAGTACTTCAGGAAGCTTGTGTTCCCTTATGGATCTCTGAAGTTGGTACACTGAGCTCATGCAGCTAAGAGCACATCTTTATTCATCCATTGCTGAAGGTGTGAATGTACTACTGCAGTGTAAACGTTGAATCATCATAAAATTCTACTTTTCCCTAGACTATTGACTCTTTTCTGTGTCTAGTAAGAGGTATCTGGTGTCAATATATTTTTGGCTGTTGAGATTCTTATCATCTATTGGATTAAATTTACAAGTGCTAGAGATGTATACTGGAGCTCATTCAACTAAAGGTACTTTGGTCCATATAAGAAAAGAGCCCAAGTATTACCTATTAAGAAAGGATGTTAGGCTTTTGTTATAAAAGCAAAATACAACTCATGTTCTGGGACAATTTCTAATGATAACACTGCTCTGTAACTTGCATTCAAAGAGCCTTCTGCTCTAAGTAAAATAATAAATACAGTGGTGGTTTAGACAGAATATGATTACTGAAATTAAAAATTTCACTAGTTTTCATTAATGTTAATTAACTCATTCATTGGTGAAAGAATGATGCTGAACCTTTGCCACATTCCATTGTAACTTTGGGATTGCTTTTTATCTGATTTGCTGTTGGAAGTGTTTTAAAAAAAAAAAAGGTGCAGTATCTCACTCCAATGCTTGAGTACTGGTTGATTCACAATTTCCAGAAGAGAGCTGTGCACTGAAATAACATGAAATAAAACTGTTTATTTATTTCACAGAAATGACAGTTTTAAATAACATCAGGATCAAAATAAACAGCAGTAATTTCTACCTGAATTTCATAATCCTGTTCAGTTTTCAGGTTCTTGTAACCTCTCATTTTAAGACCCATCTCAGAATACCCTTGTATTATGAGATTAGTGTAATAATATCTGATAAGTATGTAGATATAAGAAGTACATTGAAAAAAATATTAATGTATTGACTCTACAGTCTTAAATAAACATGAATAACCTGCATCATTCCTCTAGAATGTAGCTTAGTTTTACAGAATGCTTTGGTGCTTCATATACTGAAAACGAGTATACAATAATGGAGACTTGCTGTAGAATATGGATAGTGAATAAATTTTCTTGTCTGCACATGCTTCCTTCCAGTGCAGCTTTAGATCTGTTTATCATTTCTTCTGGTTGAACCAGTATTGATTCAGAGTCTCAGAATCAGAATGTAGCATCTTCCTCTTCATTCATCCATAAATCAGTGTTACAGTGTGGTTTCTGCAACTGACTGAAACATCATTGCCAAATTTATTGTGTTCTAGATCCCTGACCTTCTTTTATAGATGTGCTTGTTTTGGAGTGACTTCCAAAGGCTCAGTTGGTTTAGCAGTTAGGAAGTTCTATACAGTAATAAGCTATCACCTATACAAGGGATGTATTTCTTTGCTTGTCATGGAAGGACTGGATGTAGCTTTGCAGCCTAGGAGAAGGAGCTGAGCTGAATCTCAGAAATGCAGCTCCTCCATTGTTCTGTGGCACATAAAATACAAAGAATGGATATATTAAAATCATTTTTGCCCAGTTTGTTGTGGGTTTTGGGTTTTTTTGGTTTGTTGTTTGGTTTGGGTTTGTTGGGGTTTTTTAGTGTTCTTTTTCTATTATTTTTAATCTGAAGCCTTCAAAAGCAGCTTTTCCATTAGAAGATATGTGCAAGATATATTCAAGATATATTAATGTATACAAAAGCTGCTATGATCTCAAACTGTCTGCAGCTTTGGATCTAGTTCTAAGACATACATAGGCTTAATTAAAACATAGTATTAGTTATATCAATTTCAGAAGTCTAATTGTATGTTCATGAAGTGTGTTTAAGAGTTGCAATTTTGAGCCTCAATCAGAAATGGTACAAAGGGGGAAACTGTCTTCAGGACCTGGCCTAGAAAAGGAGAGTACACTCTTCTGGGCAAAGATTATTAAACCTGTTTTCTGGGCAACACTGTAAATCCTGATATGCTATGTTTTACTTTACTTGAAAATAAGCATCAGGATAAAACTTGAAAGTTATATTTCACCTAGGTTAAACACATACTAAAAATGACAATATAGAAAATTTCACTTAAGATTTTTTCATTTTAAGAATATGTATTAGTGTGTTATTGTAATTATTAATATTTCTTAAAAGTAGTACTGAAACTTCATTTTTTTCACAGCACTTTAAAGGATTTTCAATTAGAAAAAGCACATAGTCATTATGGCATGTTGATTTAAAATATAGGGTCAGTAAAGGCAAGAAAGTCTAACCTTTTTTGGCTTTCCATAAGTCTAACAAAAATGCTGCAGAATATAGTCAATAGTTAAAATTTTATTTATAATATTACATTTTTTGGTATAACAGTGTTTCTGTTTCCACACTTATTATACACTAGTGTAAAACATAAGCCTAAATTATTGAGATCTAAAATAAAAACCTTTTGTCTGTTTTCTAGTCTCAGCTATGAGGAGACATTGCACAAAACCATACAAAGCATCATGGGGCTTGCTTAAATGTATTTAATCTCTTTATATCTATTCTGATTGTTTTCAATGTTTGCTTACATCTCCTGTGTCTTGCCTGTTTGCTGGCAATGAAACGGTGCCATCTCTGTCTCTGCTATTTGGATTTCATCTGTTATCCATCAGAAGTTGAATATCATCTGCCTTCATTTACGTAATTTAGCAGCCTAGCTGGGCTCTCAGATGCAGTCATTGATAGAGCACCCTTAGCCAGACACTTTGCTCTGGAATGTTGTTGATGATCTTTTCAGACAGTGGTGTATTTTTTGCTTTAAATTTAGAAATCGTTCTTGCCATCGCCAGTCTTTGCACTGTGTGCTGTGCAACTGATGTTCAAAAACATCATCAAAGTGTAGTGTAGATGTACACAAAAACAATAACAAATAAATTGAGCACAGTTCCAATAATCCCAAGCAATGCTAAGATAGATTCTTCTTTTTCTTCTTTCTCCTCCTGCCTTTTTATATCTTCCAGTGTTGTGATGGCAGAGGTCCCCATTTTTCCTGCAAATACCTTCACCAGTATTCTGGCAGCTAGCTAGAAGAAAGAAAGCAAATGGTAAATCTGGTCTGACAAACATGCAGCATTTGCTCTTTTTAAAAAAGAATTCTGTACTTCTTAACACTATATTTCTTAATGCTGTATTTATTGAGTTGTATTTATCTTTTGCTTTCTTTTTGCCTGAATGTGTCCACTTTGAAAGTAATTGTTCTGGAGATACAGATTTGATCAGAGTGAAAAATAGCTTGATGCTTCAAGCCAATTAATATGCCTTATAACAAAATAAAATTAAAATGTGTCTTTATGCAGATAATTTGTTTCCTTATGAAACATCAAACTGATGAAAGCAGGTATGTGGGCATTGTCAGATACTCTGAAATGCCTGGGGAGATTATGTGAATTTTCAGCTGTTGCTAAATATTTAACTATCACAGGACAAAAACAGCTGAAAATATTTATGTCAGCTGTTTTCAAACACAGAAAATATGCCTCCTTAATACAGTGTCACAGTCTTTTTTTGACCAGTGAGTCCTAAGTAGGCAATTGCAGATTAAATCTTAACCTTTTACTTGTTTCATAGATGAGATTTTGGACATCCATGCAGTAGTAAACAATTAACAGAAAATGTCTGTCTCTTAAAATATAAAGGGTGTAGTTGTTCTTATTGTATATGCTTATTATTGCAGTATGTCAAAGGCCAGTAGTACCTTTACAGTCACACATTTCTATGCAATATAAGGATTTGTGATAGATACTTAGATGCACGTATGATTTATTACTTTTTTTGTTGCAAAAGTGAGGTTGACAGGTCATCTCTATTACTTAGCTGCTCTTGTACTTTTAATTTACAGTCAAATACCCTCTAGAAATATGTTCCCTGTGAAATTATGTTCACTGGTGGCAGAGATGTCAATATTACATGTAGTCTGCTGTGCTGCTCTAGCCTTATTGATCAGAAATTTCTAACGTGAAACCAAAATTTGATTGAGATTTCTACTAGTTCAGATAACCCCAATTTACTGAAGATTCACAGTCACATTTTATAGCAAAATAGCTTTTTTCTCCTGGCAAACATCTTTAATCACTGGAGATAAATGTATTTCTGCGGTGAGTCTAATTAGAGCCATCGGCTCAGTGCGTATCTCAGAGAAAGATAAAAAAACAACAAGAAAAAAACCCCACAAACAAAACATTTTTTCTTACCCTACATTGCATCAGGAATAAAATGTCATCAGACATGCTTCTTACTCGTCGATTCAGTGGCAAACCAGGCTTTTATCTTCATGAAGGGGCTGCTCTCCTCACTCAGACACACCAGATCACCAGATAGGAGCATGAACAGTTCCTTGATGAAGTTTATCGGTGAGGATAATAACGTTACAGAATCTTCCAAATGACTGGCCTTCTCTCTCAGTAATCCACTAAAGCAAGTACAGTCGAAAAACAGCAAAACCCTTTCTGGTAATGATCCTCACTGTTGACTAATTCTCATTAAAATTGAAGGGTTTTTTCCTTAGATGATGCAGAGCAGTGAAACGCATGCTGTTTGGTCTTGTCTTAAAAAAACCCCAAACAAACACAAAAAACCACCACAAAAAAACCCAAGCAACCAAACAAAAAAGCCAACAAAAACCAGCCCCTGGTTTTATTCAGTTACACTTAGTTATTTATTAAGACTTCCGAGAAACCCAGCCTTTGATTTACTCTCCGCGGCAGGCGTCTGAAGAGGCTTTCTCACGTTGACATGCTGTAATTCCAAATGCAGTGAACTACGTGCAGTCACACTATGTAATTTTAGTCCAGCCTGAAAAAGGATGAAAAGAAGTCTGCTTTACTGGCAGTAGTGTGAACGCTGTCACACACCTGCATTCAGAGCCTCGGGAAAGAATTCCAAGGTATTCTTCGGAGCATTGCATAACTTAGCCAGGCAAATCTGAAGAGAGGAATGACAGTGGCTTTAGTTGCACACTGTGGTGAGCTGTGACATTGATTAAACATGCACTTGGCACTTGCTGAATAAAGAAGGAGCTACGAGCCACCCTTGCAGACAGTGAGTTGCATAACAATGTGCGATGGCTCTGCTGTTTCATTGTCAGGCCCGGCACATTTTAATCCTGTACCGACGGAGAAAGTGTGTGGTGTAAAGAGGAGCGGAGTTAACTGTACTTCAGGGTTTGCCGAGGAAGTGCTGCATGACAAATGGTGACATTAAGGCATTCAAGCTGAAACAGTGGTTCTGCCTTTTGTCTTTTTATGCTTTGTTTGACAGGCTGTTGTTTCTATGGGAAATACTATTTCTATTGCTTCTCCTTATTTGCCACCCAAAGAATGCAGGTTAGCATGTGATTAGCGAAAACACAGACTTAAAGGAAAATATTCCTGTTCTGATTTCATAAGAAGCAGTAACTCGTTTTTTTCCTAGGTAAATCAGAGGTATTTTTTGTCTGCCCTATTGAAAAGGAGGGGGAGCTCTGCAAAGTCTTCTCTTCAGATAAAAGGCAATTTTAATAACCTCTGCAAGTAGCTGTGTTGCAAATAATTTTATTCAGTCACTCTAATCTGTGAAGGCTACCAGTGCAAGGTGTTTTGTTAATACAGCACAGTTTCTTGATACAAAGGCAGTTATATTTTACATATATTGTAAAACTTACTTAAAAAAATATTTGCAGTATCAAGCAATTAAAAAATACAGAAAGCTTATATATATGAAAAAGCAAAACATTAGTAACCTAGAATTCAAACAGTAGGAATGTAACTGGAAACCTTGATCACTTTCAAAATAGAATATTTCAGAAATTACAAGGCATTGTTTGAAATTCAGTCTTCAATAGCTCTCTCTTTTTTTTTTTTTTTTTTTTTTTGAGAAAGCAAAAAGAGGGTAAAATAATTGCTTTCAGTACTTCCATTTTCAAATTAATTTGCTTGGACATTAAGGCTTTTTTCTCATTCTTTTTCTAAAATGCCTAAATACATGTATTAGTTTCTTAGTAATGGAAAAACTGCATGTTTTACATGTGCAGTATTTTAATGATAAATACCATGTTTGAAGTCCCATGAGTTATATGCTATTTGTACACTATTTCCCCTTTAACCTGAAAGTAATGTTACTTCTGTGTAATGTATTGATTGTATAAGAATTAAGTACTTAGGTTAAATTTCTAGCATAACTTCCTTAAATATATATTCTAATGTATGTATTTGGTCTTTTCTTTTAAGGTCTTCTTTATTCTGAAAAGACTGCTGCAGTTTCAATTTGTCCCGGAACTGTTTTCTATCTGTGCATCTAGAACGTACTTCTGTATTCCTTTAGATCTATTTAGAATGACAAAGATGGGGAAATTTTCACCTCAGTACTCTGACCAGTCATGATGCTGAGAGCACCTAGCAATAACTGAATTTTCATTGAATTGTGTTAACCCTCACATGTTAAAAATCAAACCATTTTAATTGTGAAGGTGGGGAAGATTACACAATGTACATCTTTTATTTAAGGATTAATGATGTAGTTGTAGGGTAGGAATCTATCACCTTGTCAACACAAACAGGTATAAAGATTTCAGGTCAGTAGAAGAATATTTTGCAGTATTATCATAGAATGGCGTAGGTTGGAAGGGACCTTAGAGATCATCTAATCCAACCTCCCTGTCATGGGCAGGAACACCTCTCAACTAGATCAGGCTACTCAAGGCTCTGTCCAACTTGGCCTTGAACACCTCCAGGGAGGGGGCAGCCACAATGTCTCATTTATTTCAAAGTCTTGCCACCCTCGTACTGAAGAATTTCTTCCTAAGATCCAATCTAAATCTATTCTCCTTCAACTGTAACCCATTTCCCCTTATCCTATCAGTCAAAGCTCTGGAAAGTCAAAGGAAAATGACATCTGCTGCTTTTCCCATGTCAACCAGCACTGTAGCTTTGTCATGAAAGGCCTCTAGATCAGTCAGGCACAACTTGCTCCTGGTGAAGCCATGGTGGCTGTCACCAACCATTGATTATTTTTTATGTGCCGTAGTACAGCTCTCAGAAGAATCTGTTCCATGATTTTACCTGGCACAGAGGTGAGGCTGACTGACCTGTAGTTTCCCGGGTTATCTTTGGTTCCTTTTTTAAAGATGGGGGTTATGTTCCCCCTTTTCCAATCTGTGAGCACCTCACCAGACTGCCAGGACCTCTCAAATATGATAGCTAGTGGCTTAGCAATTTCATCCGCCAGTTCCTTCAGGACCCATGGATGTATCTCATCAGGTCCCGTGGACTTGTGCACCTTCAGGTTCTCTAGGTGTTCCTGGATGTGATCTGCTCCTAACCCTGGGTGGTTCTTCACTCTCCCAGTCCCAGCCAACATCCTTTGTGATTTGGGTGGTGTGGTTTGAGTGGTCACCAGTGAAGACTGAGGCAAAAAAAATTGTTGAATACTTCAGCCCTCTCCACACCCTTGGTCACCAGTATCCTTCCAGAGAGGCCCCACATTCTCATTTTTCTTTTTTCTCTTAAATATCTGTAAAATCCTTTTCTGTTATTTCTAATATGACTGGCCAGATTTGACTCTGTCAGGGCCTTAGCTTTTCTAACCTGGTCTCTGATTACACAAGCAACTTCCTTGTAACCATCCCAGGCTACCAGTCCCTGCTTCCATTCTTTGTTTGTTCCCCTTTAATATTTGATTTTCACCAGGAGTTCTCTGTTTATCCATATAGGTATCCTGGTGTTTTTGCCTTCTTTCTTCATTTTAGGGATGCAATGCCTTTGAGCTTGGAGAAGATGATCCTTGAAAGCTGACCAGCTTTCTTAGGCTCCCAGTCCCTCCAGGGCTTTATCCCATGGCACACTAGCAAGGAGGTTTCTGAAGAGGTTAAAGTCAGCTCTTCTGAAATCAAGGGTTTCAAGCTTGCTGAGCTTTTCCCTCTTAGCTGCCCTTAGGATCTCAAACTCCACCATCTCATGGTCACTGCAGCTGAGGCTACCCATGAGTTTGACATTACCCACCAGCCTTTCCCTGATTACAAGAATGATGTCTAACATGTCACTTCTTGCTGGTTCCTCTATCACTTGGAGAAGGAAGTTATCATCAGTGCATTCCAGGAATCCCCTGGATTGCTTGTTCCCCACCGTATTGTTTTTCCAACTGATGTCAGGGTGGTTAAAATCCCTCATGAGGATCAGGGCTTGAGAATGAGCAGCAACTCCTATCTGCTTGTGAAGGGTCTCATCCACTTGGTCCTCTTGATTGGGTAGTCTGTAGCACACGCCCACTGTAAAGTCTCCTGCCCTTCCTTTGACCCTGGTCCACAGGCACTCAGCTCTCATCATCACTTGCCAGGTGGAGCTCCATGCATTCTACCTGCTCATTGACATAGGGGGCAACACCCCCCCTCATTTCACCTGCCTGTCCTTCCTGAGCAGTTTATACCCTTATTGGGTATAAATAGTGACAATAGGGTAAATTCAGTAGCTCTACTGCATATAACCAGCTAATC
>WYEA01026188.1:19949-30828 GCA_033558465.1 Alcedo atthis | reverse complement strand
CAGTTTATACCCTTATTGGGTATAAATAGTGACAATAGGGTAAATTCAGTAGCTCTACTGCATATAACCAGCTAATCAAGATTTATCCACAGAAAGTGGCAAAAGATTCACAAAATATTTCTTGATCTGGTTATTGCCATGGTTGATGTCTCATCGAGGTGTGCCACTTTCATAGTTGTGATGCAATTGGCACTTCAGTGGCTAAGGTGAACCTAGGGTAGCAAATCTCACTGGACTCCCTCTGCACCTAGTCAGAGGAGAGCACTTGCTCCTGCACACCAAATGTTTGCTGTGGACCTTGGTTTGATGGCAGTTCTCTCCTGTCCTTCGATCGTATTGATATGCGTGTCTGTGCAGACATGCCATCAACTAGTTGGGAAAACAGACACAGCCAAAAAGAAATCTCTAGCAGAGCACAGTAACATAGGACAGTAGCTGCTTTAAGCTGGGAGTTGCTATTTGAAAAGGAAAAGGAAAAGGAGAAAATATTGTCAGGCTTCAGATTTCTCAGTTATAGGAGACTTGCAGAATTAATCCATGTTGGATGGAAGCTGTAACAAATAACTTCCTTATAGCCACAATGCATCTCCAGTATGAAGAGAAAATTTCATGCAAGATTTCTTGCATTTTTCACATGAGTGAATTGATTACTATAGGTTGTTTTTTATAGGTTAGGTTTTTTTATGAAGTCCTTGTTTTATCCATATCTGATGACAAGATGGGGAGACATTTACATTTAGTGTAAAATAACATTCTAGTCTAGGAGTACATTTTATACAAGTCAGTAATATGGTTGCATAGTGTTTGGGTTTGGACACTGGTGTCCAAGAATGTCCTAAATTTAATTCTGTCACTTCTGTCTGGGCAGAGCTTTCAGGCAGTTAGTAAGACTTTGGCAACTTCTTGGTAACTGATTTATTTAGCATCCTGGGAACAGAACAAACTGTTGATGAGAGGTTATTCTTTCATTACAGGTGATGTTTGAGCATTTTGATTGTGTGGTTATAGACCTTAGGCAGTACAAATGTATGTTGCATTTTATAGATATTTGTACTTCAAGAGTAAGTTGTCAGGCTACCTTGTAAAAACTTTGTGATATAAATTCAATGTTGTACAGTCTTGATCCTTAGACATTATCCTGCTATATGCTGCTACCATGAGTAATGTGATACACCCATAACATCACATTTACAGAAGGAACAAGTACTCTTAATCAAAGTGTAAGTTTTCTTTTTCCTTGAGTAGTTTTATGGATTTTTATAATATATTTTTTATTTTCATGTACTTTGGGATGATTCTGTATGCTGTATTTTTTTCATTAAAATAGCATGTTTTGAGTCAGACATTGATTGCCTTCATGGAGATCAAGCCTGCTGAGGAAGATTGTAAGTTAAAGCAGAATGTAAAGAAAGATTTGAGAGAGAAAATGGAAGGAAAAATGTGAAGATCTGTCTAGACTTAAAAATCTGCTTAGGTTAAAATGCTGTAATGAAATCCAAAAGTTCATTTATGCATCAGTTGTCCATGAAGACTGTTTTCCCTTGTAGCTCTTCTGCATTTTCCCTAAGATGCAGTAAATTACTTGAAATGTAGTAGCACATGCATCCTGTAGATGATGTATTTTAGTTTTCTTCTCTAACAACCTCCACAAACTTATTTTTATGAGATCTGACCATTTTTCAGTTACATTGCAGAAACTAGAGCAAAGCTGTATCTATTGGGAAATGCAATAGTATGCACAAATTAAGAGTAACTGGTTTGCTTAACATAAATGAGAACTTGGTATCCATCCTTCTCCTTCCTTTTTTTTTTCCCCTCTCTCTTCTGAGAACTAACACAGCTACTCTTTTCTTTGTGGGAGCTGTTGTCAATCCATATCATAAGAAATATGCTATCTGATGCCCTTGAGTCAGCAGTGATGGGCACAGACTGCTTGAGCCAGGTTTCAAAGTGTTGTTTTACTTTTCTGTTGAATAAAAATGGAAGAACTTGTATCCTTCATCTGCAGTGACACAAGTTACTTTGAGGTTTCTTATTATTGTCATTCACAGCTCTGTCATGAGTTTCTTCTGAGTATTGACTTGATCACTTTGACACTTCTCCTATGTGACTGCATCTTGTTTTTCTTTCGTTTGAGGAACTTCATTGACTTTTGTTTATTGTCTGTTGTGCTTATTTTTTTATATTTTGTAACTTAGTTACTGACACAGAATATCCTTGGAAAAAATAAGTAGATTTCTCTCATAACTAACTAACAGAAGTTCCCCTAGTTTTTTCCCACCTGTCAGTCTTCACTTACCCTGAATTCACTTGTTCCAGTCTCTGAGACTTGCTTTCAGATAGTTCTGTGTTAAGGAATCAAGTGGACATGCAGCAGTACTGGTTCTTCTGCCACATCCCTTTCAACACCAGCTTCTTTTAGCATTGGTCAGTCTCAAACACTGCTTTATTGTCTGTGAATATGGTTAGAATGCCACTGGTATTTAGTCAGGAGAAGTGGACAGTTTGGCAGCTGAGTAACAGTTCAGGAAAAACTTAGCCAGTCTGCCTTTGGAAGGTGTTGACAGGTCATATATTTGTTTTGAGGAAAATATTTTAATCACTCTCTTGATGAGCTGAAGCAACTCAGAAGTTGGTGACTGATGAATGTTCCTGAGTTAGAGGTGAGGGCTTCAGCTTCAACTATGTGTGGTGACCTTCTGGATACTGTGAAAGGGAATGAATGAAAGGCAATGATGCAAACAAGGGAAGAGGCTTTTTTCTCAAGTCTCTAGTTGTACATGGGACATCAGGCAATATTTGTATTTCTTCAGTGGTGTCAAAAAGAATGTCTTGTATGGATATGGTTCCTTTCAAAAGCAGTTAATAACTTTTAAAATGCTTCAGCCATGATTCAGTTTTGTTCAGTGCAACTCAAGAGATTTTTTTGTCAAAGACAGCAGGCATCCAGGACTATTTCTTCAGTATAGGCTGAATGTTTCTGGAGGAGTGTTAGGGCTTTCAAGTTACAGGTTTTTGAGCTGTTAAGCTCACATTTTTTGTGTGTGTGTGTTAGAGGGGTCCATTACATGAGTATTGGGTCCTTATTGGGCAAGCAAAAAGAAGCAGAGCAGTGAGAACTGAAACTAGGGTACAGGAGGGTGGCTCTCAGAGAAAAACAGTACAACAGTTTCTCCTTCTCCAAAGCCCTGAAAGCATCCTGCCTTGTGAGAAAGAACAAATCTTGTTCAACTGAGTTTCCAGATGAGTCATCTTAAAAACCAAAGCAATTAAACCTGGAAGATATCACCTTCTTAGCACCTTTTGCCACATTTCTTTCCTCTCACTTTTCATCTTTAGTTGGAAATAGTTCAAGAGGATGAAATTATCACATCTCTTATTTTCTATTGCAAAAGAATAAGCACATCTGCTTCATATGTTTGCAAAACACTAATGAAAGTAGCAAGCTGTTTCCTAGTAGATAGTACTTTTGGACTAGATATTTAATAACAGAACCTTTTTTGAATGTCAAAACTGATTATCCATTTGAGTGGTTAATAATATAAAATATTTATGAAAGAACAAATTGTAAATTTGTACTTAGAACTCTGCTGTGTTGCAGAATTTTTTTGTAATTTGTAGGGAGTAATTATGAAATATGTATTGAAACATTATGGCATTGAGATCACTGAGAATGGCAATAGTTGTTACAAGGAACGAGACAGGCTCTTTTCAGGTTATAACTGGGTGCTGGATTGCATGGCAGATGAAGCACTTACTCTTTTAGAGACTGAAGTTTACTTCAAAGAGCTAGTGGAATTTATTTTTTTTTTTCAACTAATCTTTATTTAGCAAAGATCACTGAAAGACTAACTTGTACTTAAGTTTTTATCTGTTTCTGCACTACATATTGTTTTATATGTCTTTTACACATAATTCCATTAACTGGAGAGCTCTTCATTGATTTACACAGCTGGTGGTGGATTTTGCAGCTGCATGTAGAGAGCATACTTCAGACTTGCTTGCAGCCTCTGGCCCCACTCACTTGATCACAGAGAATTGAAGTGCATCTTGTATTTTGCAAAGCGAAGGCAGTTTTGTGGGAGAGATAAATTATCAGGTGAGAAATAGGAGGGCTAAAGGCTACGTTTCAATCAGGCTTTTCATGTCTTGCCTTGTTCTTCCTTCGTTGCTTCTCACCCACTTTGTCCTGCTGCCTAAATAATGCAGAGTACTTTTCAGAGTACTATTCTGGAATCAAGAATGGGGGGGGGGGGTTATGTCTGTCTGTTTTTATGAGCCTTAAATTACAAAGCCTTCAAATCCTGACTGCTTTACAGAACAACCCTGAAAATGTAAATAAACAAGGCTTCTTTCTTATGTGGAGACCACTGTGAAGTTCTGGACATCTGTGGTTACAGGATAGTATGACTTTTCTTGAAAGCATGAGCAACAGACTGCTGGTGTATCTCTATCTGCCTGCCACGGCCCTGCAGTTTATTTACTGTTTCCCTTTGGATCCACTTGGACATTACTCTGCCGGTACTAATGCGAGATAAGGTTTTTTGACAGACCTTGATGCCTTGCACTCCAATGTGTAAATGTTTTGTGTAAAAGGAGACTGTACTGTGGTGTTTGCATTCCAGCCTCCCACAGGTGAGAGAGTACTTTTGTACTTTTTTATCATTGTACTTTTTTAATAAGCTTTCAGGAGAAATACAGTTAGATGCTGATCCTTGGTACAAAGATGTGGAAAAGCTAACAAATAATATGAAGCTGGTGTTCATTTCATTCCTGAAGTTAGTTTCTGTATGTTTATTGTAAATTATTCACTTGATAAAAGGTAGTGGCTGTTGTCTTCAAAAGTGTTTGGTTTTGTCCGTAACTGTTCCATGAAATTCTCTCTGACAACAGACTGTCCCCATCTTTTGATAGCTGTTTAATTTCCAGAAAACACTACTGGTCACTGATGTGACTGTTGAAGGCACAAGGCAGTAAATCTTCTGCCTTGTTTAAAGTGGAAGGAGTTTAAGGAAATTAAGTTTAAGGAAACCCTCCTTAAATTTTTCCTGGTATATTTCTCTCATTGCTATGGCTTATGGGTGTTTAATCCAGGATTTCCTTTCACCCCTTCATTAATTTGAAGCCAACATTGGTAGCTATTTCCCTGCTTCTAGGAAAAGATTGGGAGCTAGTGTAAGTATAGCATTTAGACTGTCTTTCTCTCAGACAGGAATTGTCAAGGACGTTCAGCAGGCCCTTTAAAACTGGAAATACTATATTGCATCTTTCAAAATTTCCAGAGTAAATATTGCTGGGCCTCCCATTTCACCTTACTTTAGTCAGACAGTACATTTCAAGTGGTTTAATTTAGACTTGGTAATCATGATTGGGTATATGTGTGCTGGGTGTCTGGTATAGAGTGCTACAAACTTTCACAGATTTTACTTGAGGCATGAAGAATTAAGTTTAAAAATGGTACCTCATTACCAGCAGACTCAGTCCTTTTGGAGAAGAGAATGTGACACCATACAGATGTCCTGTGGTTCCATATTATATCACAAAATGTGTGATCTACTTGTTAGTGGCTTTGTCAATTACTGACAACACAATACCATAGCTATTTATGTATATAACAGATTGCCAGGGTGAGTTCTACACATTTTTGCTTTGCCTTTTCTAAGAGTGAGCTCATTGTATTTAAGGGAAGGTTTTTGTTAGCTGAGGCATTTAGCTCAGCATGCATTTGAAGAGGATCTTACTGGAATATTGAGGTGAGGGCCAGCTTTTGTTTTCAGCAGTTGAAAGTCTTGTTTGGTCAAGTCATAGGTCTTCCTTTTCTGGGGACTAACAGTCTTACTTGACTTCTATTTCTTTTCTGTTTTTGAAAATATTGTAGATGTGTCTGGCATATCCTCTACACTTAGGCAGACACTTCCCCTTTATAATATTTTCTTTCTTACTGTTCTCTGAGGGTACACATACTTTTGCATGCAAGTGAAAGAAAAGAGATCTCTGTGGCTGAAGGAGTTAGTCTAGAAAAAAAGGCAAACTGGTAGATTATTCCAACACACAAATTCTAACTTTTTTCATAGTGTTAATATCTTTTACTCTCTGGAGGACAACTTCAAAAAAAGTACTGCTCATTGAAAAAGAATTTTTTTTTCTTTCAAGTTAGTCTTTATTGTTACACTGTGACATAACAGAGGGTGATCCATTTTAATAGGTGATGCAGGAACTTCTATGAGGTTTTACAGAAGGTTCAAATTCTACTGTTCCACAAGTCTAGGGCAGAGAATCACAGTTATTCTCCCCACCATATGTGGTTCTCAGTTGATAAATTTACCATATAGCTATTTGCATTCTAAAGGCACATTCAATATGCAGTGAATACAAGGGGTTACTTAGAGAGGTGCTTACCAAAGCCCATCTTGGTATTTAAACAACCAGTTATTCTCTAGAAAGCAGGCTGAAGTGGTAAAGGTTTTGTTTTGCATATGCACAGGGGCTCAGCTATCTCAGCCAATCTAAATAATTAGATATTTAAGGCAGAATGAGATCCCTAAGTAAGTCTCTTTTCTGTCCCATAAGAACATGTTCTTGTAGGTGTGCCTGCACGTATGGGAAGTGCCATAAAGCACAGGAACTGCATGTCCTTTCATTGCAGTAACAAGGTTGATATCCTCTGCTGACAGAAGACCCAAGTCTTGGCTTTTTTCCATCTGGTGAAGTAATGGTTTAAAAACACCCCACGAGTTCATGATCTAATTTTGAAATTCCACATCGATTTCTGCAGCATGTGCAATGAAATGGCAGCTTTCCATCTTATTTTCAATTCCCATCTTACTCCAAAATACTCGTGGCTGTTTTATGGGCTGGAAGGGGTAACGATAAGACCGAGGCCCATTTCAAGGTGGCTGCTTGCCCACTTCTTGGCCAAAAATAGTGAAATCACTATTCCCACCTCCAGTGGAGGGATGATGAAAAGCCAGATTAACTTCCTTCAGAATCCTGCTTCGTGTTCTAAGAATAGTGGTACCTTTCCTTTCATCTCTGTGGAGTGGGTGCACTTCAGATACTTAACATGAGGTGGTAGGTAAGCTTGAAACGTGGTTTGAGTTTACTTTTACTTCTTCAAGAAAAGTTTTGTCTGCAGAATATTTAAATCTTGTCCCTTTTTCTCTACAAATCTATTTTTCTCATTTTTCTTGGCTATCTGGAAGATTAATTTAACCCTCCTAGCTTGCCTTTAATATTAGATTTATTTCATTACATCTACCTCAAATAGAAGTTATTGATCCTTTCAATCTTACTAAATGCTATAGTAAGGAGTTATATTAATAACAATAGAGGGTTTTATCCCCTCACCAGGCAAAAAAATGTGTTCTTATGCAGTCTCTGAATGGCTTGCTCTCTCTCTATGTATATATATATACACATATATATCTCCTTATATCTTCTCTCTTTATATTATTATTTATTTATTGGATAACATAGAGCTATCCTATACCTTGGATGCTTCCTTACACTTGTCTTCTAGATCTGGATACGGATATGATTTGATTTTAGCTTTATGCTTTAATTCTGTTTCTTCATCTTTTGTTGTTTTTACAAAGAACCAATGTTGAGTAAAACCAGCAATCTTCCAGAGGAGAGTTTTTTTAAAGTTTCAGTGGGGGTGGATCCCATGGCAGTGTGGACTTGCTCTGTAGTACTCTGCTCACATCCTTACTACACCAGTGCTTTCTGGACCAATTTTTCAAACACAAAAACAATGAATATAAAATTTTGTATTTCTATTTTTCACCAACTTTTCCTACCTGATGTATTCCCCACCCCACCATGTCAGATAGCTCTGTTGCCTGCAAGAAATGTCCCTTCTTCATCTGATCACCTTTTCCAGATTATTTAAAGGACTACTTAGTAGTAGAGAGCAATCTCTAATGGTTTCCATTATCAGGGACTAGACTGTGGCATGGAAATAGTATCTCCAAAACAGGGGATCATGTGTGGTTTTAATAGTCACTTATGCTTTAAAAGCTCAATTTGATTCTTATGGCTTTTATATTGTTTGGATTATTTTTTTCTTGTCTTTTTGAAATACAGGAAATTGTGTCTGTTTACTGTACACACCAGGCTAATGGCAGAACACCTTGTGCTTTTTCTGGCAAAGGTTTTTTCTGTACTCCTGGATACGTTTTTGAAGGTTTAAAGTATTGTTTGACTTTACTTGTAAATAAAAGTTTCCCAAAAATGCTACACCAAAATAAACACTTTCTTTGAAAATAAGCAAACTAGAAATAGTTAAGAGCAATGGTCTGCTCCCTTGAGCCAAATGACTGCACTAACTCCAGATGACTGACCAACTAACTTGAGCAATGCATTTTACTGCTATAATTGAACACAGTTTTCCTTTTATATTGCAGTTAAACTGTTAGGGTTTTTTTTTTTCCCAGGTTTCCTAGAAGACACATAAAAGAATAGCAATGCCAAGACAGAACGAGGTAGTTAGCCCATTACTTTATCATCAGTAGTAGACATTAACAGCTAATAATTCCTAATTTCTCTTCACTTTTTCTAATATTTATCTGAGGTTTGGGTTGTTGTTTTTTTGTTGGGTTTTTTTTTTTTGACTGCTAATGTGCTTGGTGCTGCCATTGTAAGAGCAAAATTTTAAAGGTGAATCTGAACAATAATAGCAACTGACTTGGAGCCTGGCACTGTACAGGTTGGGTTCAAAGGGCCACCCTTCCCACATTGTTTTACTGCTCTGACACGGGGTTTGTAACTCATGACCTGTATGGGAGCTTAACCCCCCCTTCTTCTACTTCATTATGTGGGGGAACTGGTCTTTTCTGATGCCATTTTTTCTCTTACTTAAAATTGTACTGTGAAAATACTTGCGTTATACCTATAAAGAAAGGTGAAGAAAAAGTCAAGCTAATTAAATTATTACAAGATTACAGTATTTAGAAAGCTTCTGTTTTATTTTTACCCAAAGGCTAATGATTTCTTAAAGAGATCTGATTTTAAAATCCTCTGTAGGCAATCTTTTCTTTCTATCAAAATGGTGCAGAACACAGGGTGTTAATTAGGCCTATTATAAAAGAGGCTTGCCCTGGGTTGATTCTGAAAGAGAAAATCAAGAGGCAGCAGAGCATGGTGTATTTGGAACTGACACTATTGCCTGCAGCACGGACTGCATTCATAGATCATATGTTTGCAAAGATGCAGTGAAGGGCAGCTGAGAAATGGCTCCAGTTTTAAATGTAAGCCAAAGGAGGTGTGGCCCTGTTGGAAGAAGCATTGTCTTGCTCATGCTTGGCAGGATCTGGGGCCACAAGACTGTGTCTGCAAGTTTTAATTAAAAATACAAAATAAGTGTTTCCTTTGTGTGACTTTTCTGAACAGCAATGTTTGTGGCTACTGAGAGTCTTTAATATGATAATGAGAGCCTGAAGTCTTTAATCATGGCTATGGGGTTTAGGGTTGTGAATAACAATCTAAGGCATCAAAAATATGGCCTCAGTAATTACCAGGCAAATGGTGTAAAATTGGCAGAACTTTTATCTCTACTTTTCCATTGTTTAGAGGTAAAAGAAAATAAAAAATAGCATGCAGTCATGGTATTAACATTGCATTTCAACTTTTTAGTAAGTAGTGTCATAATGAGAACATCTTATTTTGCTTTTAGCTTCTCAAATTGATGAGACCATTGCCCTTTAAACTTTATTACTATAAATCAAAAAAAATAGCTGTCTTGTAATACAAAGATGTTTTCTTGCATTTATTGTGAGGGAAATTAGGATACTCTGTAGTAGATTTTGAGCATTTGCGCATGATATGAATAGAACAGAATTATTCATTTATAATACAGCTACTCTACATAACTGTCAGTGGTTTTTTTTCATGTTCCTTGAAACACAGGCAGGATTAGATGGCTACTTCTGGATGAATATTTAACAAAATACAATCATTCATCTTTCCAGGAAGATATAAAGTGTCATTGAAATAAGAGAAAAATAAATTCAAAACAAAATAAGAAATGAGTCATGAAGGCATATTTTGGGTCATTGGAAACTAACCCATGCATGAAGGAGGCCTTCTGGAATGGAAGATGATAAAGCAATTATAAACTCACAATTCAATTTAGTCTTTGATTATAGAGGTCAATATGTTCATTTCAGGTTACAACCTGTTTGTTTTAGTTATTTTTTTCCTCATCTGATCCATTAAATGTAAGCCAACCTTGTAGCCACTCACAAGAATTTTGTTTTACATTCCCTGTTTTTAGATATGCATTCTCTCCAGAATGCCTTTTTCCAGTTACTTCCTTTTAATTGTCCATTCAGGACCATCCACATCTTATATTTGCAGTGGCAGATGTCTTTGAGAATACAAATAAATGTGATTTGGAAAGTTTCCAGTTACGCCTTCTGCTGTGGCTGCCAGCACACCTTCCTTTCCTTTGACAAAGGCAGAAAGTCAGTCCTGTATATTGGTCAGAAGTAAAAAGCAATAGTTTTGTGAGCTTCTAAAATAACAAATTCAATAAGTCCTTAGAAGTTGCAAATCTAGTAGATAAGAAATTACGTACAGGAGATAGATTGAGAGGTTTTAAACTAGAGTAGATTTAGATTGCGAGTTAGATACAAGTTCTTTACTATGAGGGTGGTGGAGCACTGGAACAGATTGGCCTGCAAGGTCGTTGAGGCCTCATCCCTAGAGATACTCAAGCTCAGGCTTGATGAGGCTCTGAGCAACCTGATCTAGTTGAGGATGCCCCTGCTCACTGCAGTGGAGTCAGACTAAATGACCTTTAAAGTCTATGATTCTACATACAGCTTTCTCATAGCGCAGAAGCAAGGAGAGTATACATCTGGCAATGTGGTATACTTAA
>WYEA01026188.1:2810-19849 GCA_033558465.1 Alcedo atthis | reverse complement strand
AGTCTATGATTCTACATACAGCTTTCTCATAGCGCAGAAGCAAGGAGAGTATACATCTGGCAATGTGGTATACTTAAAACTGGTAAAGGTGTTGTATGTTTGGGGTTTTTTTTCCTCCAGTATCTGTTTTGGTTTATTTTACATCAAGTTTGTAGGCTCCTTTGGCTTAGGAATTCCTAGTTTGGTCACAGTGAGACTCACAGTGGGCAGGCCTTTACATTAGATGCAAGGAAAGCAGAACTTTTCATCATTTTTTTACAAGTTACTCTTTTCTACTTGTTTCTTTAATCTGCTGTAAAGTGTGAAGATTTTTTGATATCATGGATATGCCATATTAATAATTTCCTTTAATTTAAAATACACGTGTATATTCTTTATGATATGTTTTAAATATCCTTTGCAATGGAAATAAGTTTTATAATCGTATTCATAGACAGTTAAGTTGTACTGAGGTTGTTAAATGAATAGCAAAAAAAAATTTATTGCTCTTCAGTACTATCTATTTAATGGGCCATTAGGCCTGGCTATTCTTTGTTTGAATATTGTATAATATTAAGATAAAGCAAAGGAATATTAGACTCAGTTGGACCATTATCTTGTTACAGATATATATATATCGATAGATATAGATATAGATATATACACACACAATCTAAGGAGATACATTTATCCTATGAAACTACCTGCCCTCATATGCTGTTTTTATTATATTGAGGTTGTCATTACAAATGGGTGGTCTTAGGTCTTTGCATTACATAGATTTATACTGGTGATGAATAAATAGATGTGTTTGAATGTTCTGAAAATACAGGCACGATCTTTGACTGTCAGTCAGTTGTTTTGTGGGAATAAGTAGGCTGTGACTAGAAGTTTTCAAAAATGGGATCAGTGCCTTAATAGCTCATGACCTTTAGGCATTTGTCACAGGCAGCAGTTTTCAAGTGACAGGATGTTCAGCAGTTCCTGAAAGTCAAGCCTTCTTAAAATAACTTTGCTCAGACTCATCTTCCCTTTG
Organism: Alcedo atthis; assembly: GCA_033558465.1. NCBI lineage: Eukaryota > Metazoa > Chordata > Aves > Coraciiformes > Alcedinidae > Alcedo > Alcedo atthis. Next base: position 18,834 of record WYEA01026188.1, on the reverse strand, counting down.
CGACCACCCCAACTAAAGGAGACCAATGAAATCTCAGGTGGGGGGGCATTTGTATGTTTTGGTTTGGAATTTTTTTAAACCTGTTTAGCCTACAGATTCTTTCTAAATTGCTAATGCTGTGGAAAGAGGTGAACTGAACTGTAGTGATTCCATTAAAACTTGCCCTTTATTACCCAGAGGAATGACAGAGATGGGTAAGACTTTATCCCACTAAACCATGAGATGTTTTCCAGATGTTTGCCAGGCCTACTTATATTAGCAAATGACCTTGCTGAGATTTCTGCTTTGCATAAGTGCAACTGAATAAATTACAGACCTGAGACGTGTCTTCCATGTGAATTGTGAGTATATATGCATGCTGCCTATTGTCCAGAAAGGCTGCAGTGAGCTTCCTTGCTAATTATCCAGGACAGTAAGATATTGGACTGTTTTTGGACATGTCTACTCATCCAGAACTCTGGATTAATTCCAGAACACTTCAATTAATAAAAAAAAAGTGATAATAAAGATGCTGCTGTAACTATCCTTTAAATCAGCTGTCTGTGATAGCAATGGGATTCCAACCTTCAAGAGCACAGCTGTCACAGTCTTGAAGCCCACTGTGGTGGTGTTGCCCTGCTGCTCTCTGTCACCTCCCTGCTCCCTCAACTTGGGCTGTCACAGCTACCCCCTGGCCACCAGCAAGGGGCTGTTTTACAGGTCTCCTGCAGCTGGCTGCTCGTGCTTCAGTTCAGCAGTAGTTTTTATTTTCTGCTCTTCTTCATGCTTCACTGTTTGAACTGGTTAACTACTGGTATAGCCAAAAGGTGACACCTCGATGTGTATTTACTGAATGCAATTTGAGAAGCTCCTAGGAAGCTTTTGGGGGAAGCAGACTGGACCAGGCAGTGAAAAACCATTTTCCATGCACTGGTTTTGAAGCCTGCTCCAAGGCAACGCTTGTTGCCAGCCAGCCCTGTCCTGACAGCCCTGTTTAAGGCAGGCAAGGAAGCAAGAGAAAAACTGATCCCTGCTTTGGATCTAGCAGTAATTTAATCTTTCCCTCTCTTTTGATAAATGTGGCATATAGTAGTGGTTTGAAGAATGCTCAGGAGCACTCAGGAAGCCTAGGAAAAGTTCAACTAGGCTCTCTAGAGCAGCAGTTCTGGTTAACAGTCAACAAGGGGGAACTTCTGAACTGGTCCTTGGTAGTGGGGATTGGACCTTCCTTAGCAATTCACTGTGTCACAGAACTGGGGAGAACCAACAGCACAAAAGTGGACAGATGTGACAGACTCCACAGCTTGTGTTGCCAGGATGGTCCACGCATGCTTAGTGAGCACCATGCTTAGAGAACACCAAACTGAGCTGAGGTGTTTGTCATTATTTAATTACACTTTTTATTTTGGAATTACAGAGAGTCCTGGATAATAAAGCCATCTATCATTTTTAGAAAGCTAAGAACTTTGATCTCCTGTTTTCATTTCCTTAGGAGTACTGTGTATTTGCAGTTTGGTGTGCTTATGTGCATGCCACGTAAATCAAATTACACGGGTGCCTGACATATTTAAGATGTGCTAATGCTTTTCAAATTATAAGAAAAATACTTGTTTCTATTTTGTGATGTTTTGGATTTTATTTCCTACACAAGAAGCTACCTTATTTAATTCAAATAAAATGTTATGCTACATCTGCATTGCCCAGTTCAGTCCAGCAGAAAAAAAGTTGGGATCTTTCTAAGGAATACAATACTTTGAAGACAACAGTAGATTGCTTATGACACTTTTCTTCACTGAAGTTTACATTTGCTTAAAATCCAAATTGCTGCATTTTAGTTAGTAAGATACCTGTATGTAAGGATGCTATTCCAAAGGTTCTATTGCTTATATATTCGAAAGCAATAGTATTTGTTAATTTTCTGACTTGTATTTTATATTACTTTTCAAGTTCTTTGTATTTTAATCAATTTCCTTTAAATGACTTTGCTACAGGGTTTTGTTTTTTGGTTGTTTTTTTTTTTACAGGGCTCTATTATTTATATTTCTGAAATACTCTCCCCTCAAAAAAATAAAAATATATATATAATGATGTCTGGAGGGAAGACATTATCATAAATCCCAACTAATTAATTACACTGCAAACACTAAAAGCAGTAAAGATGATGGTGGAGTCTGAGTGGTACGGCCTGGAAATTGAGGTTCCAGTTTGAATGCTGCTGGGCTTGCTACGCCTCTGTCAGTCCAGAAAGGTGCTGTTAGGACATCTGTAGATGCAGCCAGCCACACCAGGAAGAGATGGACAGGTTAGACAACAGTAGATATGGACCAGTAGATATTTTACAATGGAGTGTCTTGTAGTCATAGTGGCTTAAACATAGTGTCTTAAAAATTGAGAATTATCCAATTTGGAACATCTAATGTATGTAAATATAGAGATTAAAAAAAATGCTTGTCTTCTTAAACCTATTTCAGGAAGCAGAGCTGTATCTGTAGAAAGCATATACTGGAGTCAGTTTGGCATTCTCTTTCAATTGAAAGCAAAGCTAGGCACAAGGAGTAGATGAACTCCCAAATAAAGGTAATGAACAGTCATTTGCCAATTTTTAGCTCTTCATAGCAGGAGGGGAATTCTGCCATTTGCACAGATAAACACACTTTTATGGATCAGAATCTTTAGTAAGTGTAATAAAGGCCTTGGACAAAAATAATGTAAGACACATAATGGCATAAAAAAAAATTAGAAAAGTCTAGCATTAAGGTAAAAGAATTTGGTAGTTTTTCCTAAAAGATTGCTTAAATGGAAACCAAGTGAATGCATTTAATTTGTTTCACAAGGGAACAACTGGAAAGCAGTGCAAGTGAGTTGAATCTGCTAAAACCAGAAATTCTCAGCTATCTTTCAAGAAAACATTCCCATTTTAAAGTTATGTCCATTCAGTTTCCCTCAAGACAGTAATTTTGGATTTAACTACCCATTTAGCAAAGAAGAGGGCAAGCAAGCATTGAACGGCTTGAAATTATATATTCGAGCCTCATGAAAATTTCATGGTTAAAATAAATAAATAAAAAGCTTTTCAGAAGTGAAATGCTGTGGTTATCTAAGGGGCTGCATCTTGACTTCACCCTCTGTCTTCATAGTTAACAGCTATTGATTATGTTGAGGGGCTGCTTGGTCTTCATCACTACAGGTGGGAGGTGGTTTCTTGCAAGGGCTACACTATAGTTTTTATGGTCTCCCATTCTCCATTTCTTTTCCTCTGCTTTTCCTCTCACACCTCTCTTTCTTTTTCCCCCTGCCCTCTTTTTCTTCTCTCTACCCAATCCCTTTTCTCCCTTCTCTTTTCTCTCTCCTTTTTTCCTTTTTCATAATTTGCACATCACCATGTTTACTATGAGGCAAATATACACGTTGTTAGGGATTTTTCTGTGGGCACTGATTGCACACTAGAGACTAGAAACTGGGCATAAAGAATAGATACATAAATATGTAAGAATAAACAGATAATTGAAACTGTTTTTCTTATACCAACATTTAAATTGAATGGAATTTGCTTTAAATATATGGAGCTTTTAGAGCCATGATACCAGGCCTGACACATTAATGCTTTCTTTCAGTAACTTTTCTTCCTGTTCATCACAACAGAACTTCCCCCAGTTAAGTTTGTTCCATCGTAAAAGTTTCAAAATATGAATAGCAAGCTCTTAATCTACTGGTAGAGTAAAATCCAGCTTTAAACCTGGATAAAACTGGCTTGTTGAATTTTGCTTGGCTCTTTATGCTGTCCCATTGTGCTGTATTTAGAGCTCAGGGTTTGGTGACAGGAGATGAAAGTTTGTGATCTGCTGTAGCTCGGAGGGCGAGTTGTGCTAAATGAAACATTAAAGAGTTCTTCTGTGCTTTGTTCTGTCCTAATGCGAGTTGTCAGGGGCTTTTTGTTTGTGGTTTGTTCTGGTATTTTTTTTCTGGAGAAAGCATAAATTTCTTTTATCAGAAACTCAGTCATTTGTAAATACTTTGAACTAGAGCAATTTTTTTTTTTATGCAGTTAGGTTAAAAATAGCATGTCCTAGGGACAGAGGAAGCAGCTGTGTTAAAGTATCTGTGCATTGCTACGCTTTCAGGATTTCTGTTAATGCTACAAAGTCAGTTGAAATGACATCCATTACGTGTTTGTCCAAGCAAGTGGAAAAGAAAAATAAACAATGTGGTGCTAGATGACCCATTAGAATTGTGTGTCTCTGCCTGTCTTCCCTAGTCAGAGGAGCTGATATCTATATTCTACCCATAGTTATTTCTGTCATACATATATATCACACTGAACAGCACCTCACTAAGTAAGGTTGGTCTACCTAATACATATTCTTACATCTTAAATGTTTTGTGTTTCATATGTATGCAGATGAAATTTGCATCTTCTTCAGAGCCTTTGCATGCTTTGAAGTAGGCAAAATGGTTTTTAAAATGTACTTCCTCCATAAAAAGAAGCAAAGCTAGACTTCGTAGTAGAGAACTTCATTTATTTAATGACCATAAATATTCATGTAATAATGCAGACAGATTTTCCCAAAGGAGAAGATAACTATAAATAAAGTATGTGGTATGAAAGTCTTTATTAACGTTTATATTATTGCAATCAGCAGTTGCTACCCAGCTGCACTATAGCTTACCATTTTCCTCCATAGATACTTGTTTGCAACTACTGTCAGTATATAACTTCAGCCATGATTGCATATTAAGCTACTGGAAATTAAAATAGCATGTGGTGATCCTGTTCCATACTTTGTTAGTACTTTTGTCCTCTCATGTCCTTTACTAACCTTTGTTTTCCAGGTATCTTGTGCAGTTTTTTTCTGGACAAGTGCATTAAAACTCAAATGATAAATGGCTATAACAAAATCAGATTTTTATTATCATATGTTTATTATGTTTTAATAATTGTTAAAATCTAGCTTTTCTATTTTAAACATTTGTGTTAAGAGTGAAAGGGTCTTCAAGTTTAATAATTTTTGTAAACTGTTTTTCTGTCTTAGTTTTGGATATGGCCCGACATGTTCCCCTGTACCGAGCTCTGCTGGAACTGCTCCGAGCTATTGCATCCTGCACATCCATGGTACCATTGCTGCTTCCTCTGTCGGGAGAAAGTAGTGAAGAGGATGAAGAGCAATTGGAGTCCCAAGCTTCTGTTGGGACTTTGCTGGCTAAAATGAAGACCTGTGTAGATACCTATACCAACCGACTGAGGTAATCACTTTTATAATCCCTGACTTTCATTTAAAGTGTATTTTGTACTTGCATATGATGAATATAGGAGTGAAAGAAGATTCAGTTCTGTACATTAAACTGAATGGATGCTGCAGTCCAGAGTGAGAACATTCTTTGAGCTAGATTTATGATTATATGTATGTATTCTGTTTTACTGTACTTTTATAAGGAATTTTTGTTTGCATGACACAAGCTGGTAGGTTTACATGCTTTTGTCACTCTGTTGGTAATTGCCCACTGATCAAGAAGAGGGTTGCTGCTTGAGAACGTAGGAGCTTCAAATCTTAAATTTCTTCCTGTTTTCAATGAGGTGAATCTTTATTTTGCAGGACTATACATTTTCTACCGTCAGTTTGAAGGGAGAAGCAATGTTGAAGAAGCCCATTCTATAAAGAATGGGATTGGGAAGGGCCAAACAAAATGATATTTTTTATAAGAAATGTCCTAACTGTCTTCTGCGTTTCTGTGCTGCTTTAACCACTGAGTAAGGACCAGGTTCCTCAATGGATTCTTTATCAGAGCTAACTGGTTAGGATAGGAGCCTTTGGCTTCTATTGGGAAAACTAAGTTTCAGGAGGCAAAAGAATTAGGAGCTGTTACTTGTGAGAATCCTAACTATGGTTGAATGTTTTTACTAGCCATAACTGTTGATGCTACATAGGAAAAGCATGGTTCTATATATTGGTGATTTTTATGACAGTTATGTCATAAAATGTCATATGTCCATTAGCACAGGCATCAGAGTTGAGCCAGTATGCTGAAGATGATGTGAAATTACAAATGAATGTCCTGGAGTCATCCATGCCAGAGTCTCCCAGCCTTCTCTGAGAAACTCTGTATTTGACAGCTCTTGTCAAATACTTGCCATCTGGCAGGGCAATTAGCAAACCAACAGAAAGGTATCTGATCATCCCAGCTCAGCTGCAAGTCAGCAGGCCATGAAGTGCTGCAGGAGAATGCTGCATGAGCTTATTCTGCACACCTCCCAGAGTTCAGCTGACTTCTTAAGGAAACACATACAGACAAATCATGAATGACAGTTTCTTTCAGTAACCATAGAGCAATCTCAGGGTTGTTCTCTGTTTGTAAAGTGGTTATAAAGGCAGTAATAAACACAGATTCTCTTTCAGGCCCAGACTCATTGTTAGGTGGCTTCCTTAATGATTTTGGTGTAGTTCACAGTTATAAGACAGTTTTGCTTTGTCAGATCTGGTTTTATTGTCTTATTAGTTTGAGGCGTTTGTTTGCTGGGATGGCTGAACCCTCTCCTGTGGAGAACTGGATCTGTTCCTGGGTGACTTGGTCTAGGTGATCCTGCTCAGGCAGGGGGGTTGGACTAGATGATTTTCTCCGTCCCTTCCAGCTCCTAATATCTGTGATTCTGTAACTGCTGCTCTGTAGCAAAGCAGGCTCATCTGAACCACCATCTGTTAGGTGAGCTTCATGGCAAATTGTTAAACTTGACAGTGAGTTTATGGGTTATTTGTGTAATGTGGAGTATAGCAAGCCTATGTCCAACATTCCTAACTCTGCTTTCCCTTTCCACAAGTCACTGGCCACACCCAAGGCAACCACTTGAGGGAGATCTGAATTCTGTCATCTTCTCACTTCTGTCACTTCTCACACTGCTACAGAGGGTTAATCCTGTACAGTTCCCACCAGGCTCTGTCTATCAAATTGTTGTTATGACCAGGATGTCTTTCTGTTGCTTGAGTGATGTTGACAGTGATTCTTTAAGTGATCTAATCACTTGTTTCTGCAGACAATGGGCATGCATGTTTGAATACAACCAGGTAGGCCTGAAGCATTTTCACTGCTGTAGTTTTTCATTTTCTTCACTGTTACCTTACAAAACCTCTATGTGAAACGGTGCCTTCTGCCAACCAAAATTTTTTCTTTATCATTGGATCCAAAGAATTGAGGCCTAATTTGTTTTTCTTCAGAAGACAAAACATCTATTTCTTTGTCTTCACTTTAAGATGGTGTTCAGAGCTGATGGTGGGCTGCAGGGAGCAGCCCTGCAGCCTTGGCTGGTTTGGAATGCTTCCCTTAGTGTCTGTAAGTATAGTGCTGGAAGCCCCAAGGAAAGGAGTATGTGGAGCCATCTCAGAGGAGGTCACTTGCTTTCCCCAGACCTGAGGCACAGTCCCTTCTTCCTTCTGCCTTGTTTCCTGAGATTGGTTTAAGAATCTGTGAATTACTGGAAGGAACAAGTTTCTATTTGGTACGTGTGGAAACCTACAGAAGGTGGGGGACCATGATGGCTGAGAGATAGCACAATTGCACACCTATGGCAGTTTAATCCCAAGACAGCAAGTGTCAATATAAAACGAAGCAGAATTCTGCTATAAGCACTGTCCCTGTAGTGCAGAGGCACTGAATGGTTCATTTGCTTTATTTTGTGAATACTTTGATAAAGGTATCATTCCATATCATCACATCTACCTCGATGTATCAGACATGGGTGAGTAAGTATTAGTATTGGCTTTAAAAATTAAAGTTGCCTTGGGAGTGTATCGTTCATTATTCATTTAGCACAGCATGAAGAGAAGGCTGTCATCTTCTAGCACAAGCTAAATTAATGGCTTAAATTATTAGCATGTACACTACTGTCTCTTCTAGCAAATATATTACTGTCATTCTTTTAAACACGATTTGACATGATTTCCTCTGCTTTTTCTTCAGTGGTTGAAAAACTGTATGGGCAAGTTTTTAAATCTAAATTAAATATTTGACTCCTCCTCCACTTTGAAATTGGAACATTCAGATAAAGGTTTGGCCTGCATTAAATATCTCCATTAAATTTGGCTTCACAAGCAGAATCTTCCTGGAAAGAAATGTACAATGCAGTGCAAACATTTAAGCATTTTCTAAAAATAGACAAAATGTACAGTAAGATACTCATATGGTCATCTGACAAAAGTTTATTATTTATGAGTATTATTAGTTCTTGTGTTTCTTTGGAATAGCATTGAAAAACACACAGTTAGCCCTCAAGACTTTGATAAAACTGTTAGTTTATCTGCATACATGAATTACAGGCTGCTAGAGTGCAGGGAAGGACCTGAAGGATCTCACTGGCTTTATCACTTTAATTTTGAGATTTCATCTCCTCATTCATATAATTTTGGGAGAGCCTTGTAATTGCCAGCAACCTCCTCTCTCTTGTCTGTGGTGACACCTTCATATCACACACAGCTCAGAGAGAACTCACTACAGCTCTGAATCCAGGCAGAAGTGCAGCAGCCCTATAGAAATGGAGATTACACTGAGAACAGAGGATATTTTCTCAGCTAATAATTTGTTTTGCCTGTGTTAGGCTCACAAATGGTAGAATGGACACCAGGTTGCTTCTTGATGTGCAAAGTAATACCACATGTTCCAGAATACACTAAAAAATAGCCTTATGGGCCCACAAAATCATCTCCAGTAATGCTGTAGCTTTATCCTGGTAGTAATATCTGAAAATCCTGCTTCCCAACTCCAGAACCAGATCTATCAAAGCCTACTGAAGCATTTATTACTTAGGATCTGTTCAACAGGCTGCAGGGCCACTGCAGGCTTACAGAGGCTGTGACTTTGACCTTTGTGTAATTCACATGTTCTCATATTCACCAGGGTTTTGAATTATATTTGTGTCTTACCCTTTTTATATAGTGTAGTTTAGGAAACCTGATAGATTTTTAGGTTTTCCAGACCAGGACATGTCATTCTGTCATGGACATGGGTATATGGAACCATGTTTTAAGGATATTATTTTAGAAGGGCCTGCTGTGGTCTTCTAATGTAAAAGAAATAGAAAATCAAGTGTAATAATTCCTGTCTGCAATGAAGTTAAGTTCTGTCTCAGGTGGCAAGTGATGACAAAACCGTGTGAACTTTAAAAATTATCATCAGTATGTAAGAATAATAAGTAGAGAATAAGGTAATGTAGCAGATATCTTATGAACCATACAGGATTGATCACATTAAGTTGGTATTCTTAGAGAAAAAGATTTGAATATAATAAATGAGGGGAATTCAAATGGGCATCATCACTAATAGGAGTCTTGCGAGTTATGGCAACACCAGTTAGGGTTTTCCTCAAAAGGGGAAAAAATTAGTCATTCCTTTCCTTTGCTTCCTAAAGTGCTTTTAATACAGCTATGGCCTCAGAAGTCTGGCAACTTGGCCATGGAGACCATCACACAAGCTCCAGATAACTGCAGGTCACAGAGCAGGTGTTTGGCTAATGCTTGATTTAAAGTATAGTCTGAGGAGAGAAGGTTTTTGAATGTTTTGAATGTCTTGCTCATGGTAACAGTGGACAGAATTGTCTTACTGATGGTGAAGGAGACATTAAGAAATACATTCTCTTTTGATAGTTTGAAGGTCTTAACTGCTTCAGACAGCAGGGACAAGGAGAGGAAATTATATTATTGGTACAGAGAATTTGCATTTGAGTTAGATGTCTCCTGTCCTACTGCTTCAACTGGAGATACATTCCTGAAGTTTTCAATGTGTAGTAACGTTGTCTAATGAGGCCAACACTTGGAATTATTTGTTTATTTGTTTATTTTTATTCTAAGACCAAATGGAAAGAAAACAAATAGGAGTCAAAATTGTAAAAACGTGGAAGATAAAAGTCCTACAAGACAACTGTCTCAAATAAATTTGTTAGAATTAATTTCATTTTCAATACCTTCACTGATCACATTAATACTGCTTTTTACACATCTTTCTCTTGTATAAGTCCATTGATATTTTAACCAAAATTTCTCAAAGTTTTTTGTATACAAATAGCAATCAACAGCAAGCTGTTCTAGGTCTGTACCCCTTCCTTGGGTCTGATGGCAGCTGGCATTGTCTGTGATGTGAAACAGGCTGTTACTGAGGGGTAGTGGCCTTAAATGTACATTTCTGAACCTGCTTAATTGTTTTTTGTTTGTTGGGGTTTTTTTTTTTAATGGCCTAGATTGCCACAAGGAAAAAGGCAGATTTTGAAGGTATGAATGGCAGAGGCAGCTGCTGTTTCTTTGTCTTAAACTGTTCCTCAGATGCTGAACGACATTGTTTGGCTCAGTGCTTTTCCTCCTCGCTTTGAGCCCCTGAAAACTCCATGTTGCTTGAAGTCAACAATGGGCTAACATCCTTTTGCATTAAATCTGGAACAGGGTGAATGTACTGTGCTGCAGTAATGAATTTTGTTATTAATGCACCCTAGGGATATTTTCATTGGATTAGGTACAGTACAAAGACTTTCAGTGTACTGTAATTACTTCTACTGAATAGTTTAGAGACACATTCTTTATGCATGATTTCAGTCTAGATTAAAATACAATAATGTGAGGTAGTTGCTAAAATATGTTTGGGACATCAAAGCATTAAATGGCTAGTTTTTGTTGTGTAGGTAGCTTTCTGTTTTGCTTCTAGGTACAGTACTGGGGAAAGAGGCAGCCAGTGTTACTTGGCTGTTGAACTTGTTTGGGTCTTAAATTGATAAAGTGCAATTAAAAAAAAAAAATTTATGGAAATTGCAGTAAAATAATATAGGGGCCATTAGCACTAAAATCTCAGAAGTTTTGCAGGATAACAAGGTAAATTTATCCTAGCTCTGAAAACACAGAAGCTTTTAAATATGCACATTTAGATTACAGTGTTATAAAATACTATGTTTTAATTTCATCAGTTAACTATATACACCAGTAAAGACTGGGTTGTCACAATGCCTCTTAAATTAGCAACTAGCTTCTAATAAACAACAGTGTTAGTATATTTTCAAATCATTTCATTATGAAAACTTGAGGTGTTTAAATTGACATTGTAATTTGCCAATATATTGATTATCAACATCCAGTATAATATAAACACCTTCTGTACTTGTAAGGCTTTAAAAATTGTTACATTAAACTATTTATTAAAATAAAAAGTCTTAACTTCAATTGCCCAGAAGAGAACTGTAGGGAGAGACAAACTTTCTTTTTTGACCCACTCTCTTATGATTCCTGAGCTATAGTTGAAAGACATGGTGTGAGTTTTTTACTAGAGGTTTCCTAGTCTTTTACCATTTGTGTATTTTTATAGACATTAAATAAATACATACAATTATGTATTAAATAATGGCTATATATTGTGAGCAAGAAAGAGTATTTTTGGACTTGATTTTGCACAGGGCTCTGTGTGAGTGGGTGAATGCACATTGAAGACATGGTTCTTTGTTACACTGATTTTGTAAGCTTTGTACTACTTGTTGAAAATATGCAAAGTTGAGGTCAGCACACAGTGCAACAATCAGAAGTACTAAATGGTTGAAGCAGAGACTTGTATACTAATATCACTGGCTTTGTGTTCAGATTTTTACTCTTCATATCAGGTGTATCTCTGTCTGTCAAATGAAGACTCTATGCTCAGTAGTGTCACAGTTGGTTAATTCAGTGATTAACCTGGAGACAGACATTCCATTTCAGAAGTTTTGTTTTAATCTTCATTTAATCTTTGATATTTTTCCCTCTTGACAGATATGCTGAGTACTATATATGTTGACTGGTTGAAAACTATTCCCTTATGCTATACCCTGCTTCTTTGCCTAAAACAGATCAAAAAAAGACAAAGCTAAAGCAGGAGTAAAACCAGACACATCTGACCAGGAACCAGAGGGACTGACACTTTTGGTACCAGACATCCAAAAGACTGCAGAGATAGTTTATGCTGCTACTACCAGTTTGCGCCAAGCAAACCAAGGTAAAATAGAAATACTTTTATAAATACTATATAGTGTTTATTCATCATACATTCATTGCTTATAAATTAGCTTATAAACAAGTAAAAATACCCCCCTCCTGCCACCAGCCACTGACTGAGTTTTCAGTAGCAGTTGGAGGCTTGTGGTAGTCTTAAATGTTTTGACCAGGAATCAGAAGAATTCAAGTTAGAGAACATCCCAGAATTTCTGTACAATTACATAGCAGCTTTTGTTTTTTCTCCCTTGGCAGAAGAGAACACATGTAACCTTTAATAGTAAAGCCTTTGCTGTTATATCTATTAAAACTAAAATTATTAGGTGAGCTCTTAACTAGATTATGTAGAACAAAAGTCTAAATAATGGATTGAACCTGCAGACATGCAGAAGATCATCTGGTTGCCTCATAGAGAAAGCTGAAGATTAAGTGGTTTAATCAGGGGAGTGGACTTGAAAAATAGTGGCTCATCAGCTCCTGATTTTGGAGAGTGCGTTGAGAATACAGGTGTGAATGTCCATCCACACAAGCACATGTCTATATACCATGCTTCCTATTTTAAATTATAAAAAGAAAACTAGAAGAAACAATAAATTAATATTCAAGGCAACAGCAGTCATTAATTAATTCTTAGCTCAGATTATGACCCTTATTTATTTCAAGCTGTTCAGATGATGAAATAGAGGGTAGCAAGAAAAACATATTTGTATATTGTGAGCAATACCCAGTTTTGAGACTTCTCTGTGAACAATTTAGCCATGAAATGTCATTTCAAGTTAAATAATTCCAAATGCTTGCTGTACTTATCTCAAAATTACATGGTTAATTATAAATAATAATCACATTTTATATAACAGAGAAGAAGATGGCTGAATACTCCAAAAAGGCTGTTGTGAAGCCCAAGCCTTTGTCAGTTTTACGGTCTCTTGAAGAAAAGTATGTGGCTGTCATGAAAAAGCTGCAGTTTGGTAGGTAGAAGTGTTAATATTTGTGTTTTAGAAAGTGGACACTGAAGAAATATGCAATTTGTTGGACAGACCCATGAGTATTTTTTAAAGATACCAACTTTTTTACATCTGCAACCACTGTTACCTTTCACATACGGAAACTTATATAAATCTCTATTTTCAGATTACCAACTACTGCACTCTTTGAACTAATAAGAAATGTTTAAACATACACTAGATTAATTCAAGGGACCAGATAAATTCAATTATGATGTTCATGTTTCAATTCCAGTAATGATTTGTGAGTCTTTCAGTACTCAAATTATATTCAAACGTTAGTAGATTTTTAGTTGTTTTTTTTTTTATTCATGAGACTGTATATATATATATATGTTTGTTAATGTAGATTATATTTTTTAAATGGGATAGAATTCAGGTCAAAATGTGTGCTTTTTTTAAATGAAACAGTAGGGAACTTCATTGTTTCCTTTCATGGAGTGCAATAATTTGTATTTGGGAAAGTGCTGGGAATCTGCACGTATTTTAGTTGTAAAGAGAAAGTGTTAAAAAAAACCAACCAACATAAAGGATGAAGAGTATAATCCAAAAAAGAGCTATAAAATTATTGCAGAAACATGTTCTCTGAGTACTTTTATAGTTGTAATGACAGCATTTGCAATCACTTAACTTTGGTGTCGTATTTGTGAGGGATTTTCCTCACAAATGTTTATGGAGTGTTTGCCAAGAACGGGAGGTAGGGAAGTTTGGAACAGTAGCTTTCACCCTGGCAGCTGTGCTACAGATTTGGTGTAATAAGTGGTTAAAGAAAACCTACTTGACTGTAATTTTATATGATTATTTAATAACATTGAAACAGCCACAGAAATAAATGCTGCTGGCACTCTGCTTCACTCTGATTCCTTTATTAACTTTATTATGTATTCATAAGTATCATTATATTCATGGTCCAGAGTAGCTGGTGGCTTTCCAAACCAGAAATGGTGAACGTTTGACAAGTTGCACAATGAAAGCTTTTAAATTTGCTGCAGAAATTAGCTTGACCCAGGACTTCTAATACATTGTTTGCTATGATCACTGTTAACTCACAAAAAAAGGTATTTTTTTCTAATTCGTATAATGCAGATTGACCTCCTGATTTAAAGACTCAGCATCTTTATCCACGACTCATCCATTATTAACTTCTCTCTTTTCTCAATACATGATAATTTTCTTCTCTTACAGATACATTTGAAATGGTTTCTGAAGATGATGACGGAAAATTGGTTTTTAAAGTAAACTACCACTACATGTCTCAGGTAAAAAATGCAAGTGACGCCAACAGTGCTGCCAGAGCCCGACGTCTTGCTCAAGAAGCTGTGACACTTTCAACCTCACTGCCTCTCTCATCTTCATCCAGTGTTTTCGTCCGTTGCGATGAGGAGCGGCTTGACATTATGAAGGTAAAGAAGCCAAGTTACTTTTCTTTCTCTCTTCCATAGAAATATTTAAGAAGGTGCCTTAAATCTTAAGAAAAAAACAGAAATACCTGGTTTGACGCTTTTAGTTGCTGTCCAAGCTTCAGTATAAATAGTAATGTTTTAGAATCTGATCGATATTTCCCAATAATTGCTGGGAACAGGGAGAATCCATCTACCTCACAACAGCTCTTAACAGGGGAGACTTCACCAAAGAAGGTTCATTGATCTTCATCTGTTCTGAAAGAAGTTTAATTTTGTTACTCCATCGTGGTCAACATGTATCTTTGCATATGAATATTTAAGTCGATTAAAAGCAGTAGGTATGGAGAAGTACACTGAATAGCTCTAGAACTGAAGTTTGAAGAATTCTGTTAATAGCATCCAATAGCCTGTAGAGATTTAGCTTCTTTTGGTTTGCTTTCCATTTGTAATGTGGAAAAAATGAATGTTAGCAGAGGACTTTGCTTGCTCAGAGTATCAAAACTAACAGACTGACAGCCTGTTTATGATGATGATTCCAGCAGTATTTTCTGATAAGTACCATGTGTAAATAAAGCACTTTATAACTTAGAAAAATCTCAACTCTGTGACAGAAAAGGGTGGGGTTTTTTAACAGTCATTTTTCTTTTTTTTTTAAATGGTAGGTTCTCATTACTGGTCCTGCAGACACCCCTTACGCAAATGGTTGCTTTGAATTTGATGTTTATTTTCCACAAGACTACCCTAATTCCCCTCCACTTGTGAATCTGGAAACAACTGGAGGTCACAGTGTGAGATTTAATCCAAACCTCTACAATGATGGCAAGGTAGGTCAACTTAGTTCTTCTGTAGAGGTGTGACAAGGAAGTGAAATAGTTGAAACGTTTTTCCTTTTGCAATCAAATGATCAGTTGCTTCTAACACACTGGTAAAAGCTGTTCAGCTAAAACTGGTCTTCAAAGTGAAATGAGTGATTTAACAGCTTCAGTTGTTCCAACATATGAATCAATGACCTGGGTGAAAGGACAGAGAGCACCCTCAGCAAGTTTGCTGATGACACAAAACTGTGAGGAGTGGCTGACACACCAGAAGATTGTGCTGCCATCCAGAGAGGCCTGGAAAGGCTGGAGAGTTGGACAGAGAGGAATCTTAAGTTGAACAAGGGCACCTAGTGAGAAATACTCCATGCACTAGTACAGGTGAGGAGCTGGAAATCAGGTTTGCAGAGAAGGACCTTGGAGTCCTGGTCAAAACAAGTTAACCAGGAGCCAGAAACATGCCCTTTGTGGCCAAGAAGACCAGTGGTATCCTGGGGTGCATTAAGGAGAGTGTGGCCTGGAGGAGGTGGTTCTTACCTTCTACTCTGCCCTAGTGAGGCAACATCTAGAGTACTGTGTCCAGTTCTGGTCTTCTCAATTCAAAAGAGACAGGGAACTACTTGAGAGAGTCCAGCAGAGGCCTACAAAGATATTAGGGGAATGGAATATCTCTCTTATGAGGAAAGGGTGGGAGACTTGGAGCTGTTTAGGCTGGAGATGAGAAGACTGAGAGGTCATCTTATTATCTAAAAGGAGGGTGTCAAGAGGGTGTCTTGTCAGCAGCAAGGGGCAATGGGTGCAATCTGGAACACGTGAGGTTCCATCTGAACAGGAGGAAAAAGTTC
>WYEA01026187.1:42354-84310 GCA_033558465.1 Alcedo atthis | reverse complement strand
AAAAAAAAAAAAAAAAAAAAAAAAAAAAAAAAAAAAAAAAGGAAAAAAAAAGCAGAAAGAGAAAAAAAAAGAAAAAAGAGAAAGAAGAAAAAAGAGAAAAAAAAAGAAAAAAGAAAAGAGAGAAAAAAGTGTAAAAATGAAATAAAAAAGAATAAAAAGGAAATAAAAAGGAATAAAACAGAATAAAGAGAAAAAAAATAAGAAGGAAAGAGAAAGGAAATTTTAAAAATAATAGTAAGAAAACCCAAAGCAATGCAAGCATCAGCAGAGCAGAGCGTTTTACCTGCAGAGTCCGTGGGGCTCCCCCTGGCTGGGAGCTGGTTTCTGGCCGGCTGAGCAGAGGCTGTTTCTGCCGAGGGCCCCCGGGCTCTCTGCTGCCTGCATCCCCCTCCTCTGGGCTCTCCTCTGCCGTGTCCCTCCACCCATGGCATTCAGGAGCGCCTTGGAGAGATGGAGAAGTTCGTTAGGAGTGCAGGGTTAATTTGTTCTCCAGCTCATTAGACAAGGAGCCATTTCTGGCAGCAGACCTTCATCACACCCCACAGCTCCAGGGCTTGCAAACCCCTCCAGGGGTCACAGGGACCCTGCCCTGGGCAGCCTGGGACAGCCCTGGAGGGGAAGGAATTGTTCCTCAGCTCCAACCTCAACCTCCCCTGGTGGAATTTGAAGCCAGTTCCTCTTGTTCTTGTTCCTTGGGAGCAAAGCCTGACCTCCACTGAGAACAAAAAGATTATTTTCTACACTTCTAATGATGCTTTAATGCTCCATGGCTGATATTCCTCACACGAATTAGGAGCAAAAGAGTCTATGTGCTCCAAATGAGAGTTGACAAGATTCTCATTTAGAGGACTGAATTAATTCAGAATAACAAAGGAACTTGGGAAAAGCTGCAGATGAACTGCTCTGAAAAAGTCACACTGCAGTACTTCTGCCTTGCCAAATAATTTGATTTCTAGAACTAAATATCTGGGAATAAAGCCCATCACTGTTTTATTTCAATTTTTTGGTTACAATAAACTTAAAATATTTTCCTCTTTATGACATATTGTACATATTATATTGTACTTTAAATATATATATCTATATATTAAAATGGTCTGTGTTGGGTACATTTGCCTTATAAAAGCCTGAACTGTATTTCCTCCCTAATACTGTTCTTGTTAAGATCTTGGAAAAAAAAAAACACCCTTTAAACCTGTGAACATGAAATTAAACTCCTTGATAAGCCAGGTTTACAGAAGAATTGATTAACTTGATCCTTGATAGATCTCAGTGGATGCTTCACTGCTGTAAAATGAGGTCAGTTCCAGTCAGTGGAATGCCCTGATTTCACTTCAGGCCCTGCAAGAGGAGTGTAGGTTTCCCCCTTCCAAATGGCTGTGATGTTCAGTAGTTTAATCATCACAAAGTTTTGTCTACCTGCCTGCAAAAAAGAAAATAATCTAGGAAAAGAACCCTGTGAGAAAATAAATTAAAACACTGTGAGAAAAAAAAAAAAAAAAAAAGACTATATATGACCACTAGAGCTTTTTTATTATTTAAACTTCTCCCAAACCTATTGCTACTAAAGCCAATTTAATCTACAGTGTAACTCAGTTGTCTTCTGCACAAATACCATCTGCATGACTACAGCTGCTGATGTCATCTCCATTGGTACTGGAATAGCTGCTGGAAATACAGCATCCAAACAGGTGCTGAACCAGAAGGAATTTTCTTTGACGTGCTGCAATCTTGCTGATCATCAAATGTTACATCTTTATTTGTCTTTAATCTTCGTGGTCATATCTCCAAAGGAGGTGTTTCATGCCTGTGCACCTCAGAGTGCAGGATGTTGTGTAAAAAAATTAATATCTTGGAAAAATAATTGTGGAAGTGAAGGTATCAGAACAAGGTTGTAAAAATAACCTCACTTCTGGTGTTTCTTGGCTGGCCTGGGACTGCTTGACTCTGCTCTTTTAATGCTTTTTCAAGATTTCCTTGCATCTCCTCACAACATCAGCTCACCTTTCTCATTTTCATCTTGTTCTCTATTAGCCACAGCAATGTATACACATCACTTGGTTGATCCCTCACCAGATGACTCATACTCAGCACTTAAAGCTGGACAAAAATGGACTGACTTTCCATTCTTTCCCTTTTTTTTTTTGGTGTTGTTCTTTCAGACTGATCTCATCTTATTATTGAAACCATATTCCTAACAACCACAGTAGGATTTGTACCTTACTTTTTAGGAGCTGGTTCTGCCCGTGACCATTTTCTTCCAGGAGGCTTCCTGATGAAGTTTTTACATTGCACATACTACCAGAGACAGACATTTTTGGTTTCAGGATGCCCTGGGCTTGGATCTCTTTGGATGTGGAGGTGTCTTTGGAGGGTTCTCTCATTTTCAATGAGCCTTCAGGAGCAGCAGTGATTGCCTTTCTGGATGCTGCACCTGGAAAAGAGCCAGAGGACACTGGGTTATTCCTGTCCATGGTGCTTTGCCTCTTCTTGCTTCCCAACAGCATCTGCATTCCTGGGAAAAACAGAAAAACAAAGTTTTACAGCATGGAAGCATTTTTCCTGTCAGCCCTCTAAAATCCTTATGGTTTTTTAATTCCTGCAAAAGCTGCTTTCAGTTGTGTGTTTTCAAAGTTGTGACTGATACCAGTTCTCTCCTGACTGCCAACAAAATGCTGCCAAGAGATCACAAAGAATCCTCATGAAGATAAACTGCTAAAGAAAAAAAAAAAATTAAATATATATATATATATATATATAAGTATGGAAGGAGTGGAGATACCTGTGATTATAAAAGGTCCAGTGTGTGTCTCTATCTTCTCTTTTGCTCACTTGAGAAGAATGTTTTAGATTGGTTAGATCTGGTCAAAATTACACTGATCAGAAGTTTTTCTCCACTGAACCAACCCATGAGGAGGGGTGGCACATCATCTTCATCACTTTCTTATCCTCATTAGCTACAATTAGATCCTGCAGTGTGGTGTGGGAAGCTCTCAGGTCACTTTCCCAATCCTTAATCCACTCCCACTGAAGGAGAAGCACCCCATGGCACCAATTGATGGCCTCCTACACATTTTAGTGACCTGAATGGCTCGTGTTTCTTGTGATCATCAGAGGAAATCCAAAGCATTAATGTCCAGCATCTGGTGTTTCTCCCTTACCATGCACATCAGAAAGCTTTCACATCTTCAGTTCCCTTCTGTAACTGCCCATACTGGGAGGAGGAGTCATCTTTGACATCAGAGTCATTTACTGGGCAGCAGAAAGCAGAGAGGAGAAGGAGAGGATGGGAAAGGAGATGAGAGTTTCTGCTCACTCAAGGAAGCATCACAGCAGAAGACAGCTTGCCTTCCTATCAAGGAATGGTTTGTGCAGCAGTTGTTTGTGTTGTGAAGCCAAACTGCTCCTTCCCCCAGAGTTTCAGGCAGCTCAACCCACTGGGGTGTCCCCAGGAGAGCCAATTTGCTATGGCTGGGCATTGAAAATGGGCTGCAAGGTAGCCCAGTAAGACAGTGGAGGGAGAGCAGGGGGAGTGGAGCTGGCTCCAAGTCACACATCTCTGACATCTCTGAGCACAAAAAGAAAAGAGCAGCCTGGAGTATTCACACTCCATTTACTCCTAACTACCAAACTCTCTCCTCGTGGGTATTGCCTTCCCAGTGTTACATACATAACCTTCCAGAACTGAGAATTAAGCCCCAGGATCTTTCCTGGGAGACAAATGGAAGCCTCCCTCCTGCACTCCCTCCTCTGCTGCTAACAGAAATGCCACCAGTGGCACTTCCCAGTGCCCAGAGGCTCTGGGGAATCCCTCCAAAGCTGTGGAGTGGGGAGAAAAATCAAAAAGATTCACAGATATAAGATGCATGAATATAACTCAGAACAGGGTCTAAAATGAGAAAAAGATGAGGGCTGCCCCTTAGCATTTTATGATGACAAAAGGATGGCTAAGAAAGGATGTTAAAAGCAAGATTCCATCTGAAGTTCAGGTATAAAAAGACTGCATCCTTTCAGCATGAAAAGTGGCTGCCTTAGATCTTGTACAAATACAGTAAGTAAATCTTAATCTTTATTAGATTCACAGTATGGTGGGGATTTTTTTTGTGTGTAGTTAATGAAGGCAATAAGAAAATGTGCCCCTTGTTCTTGTCTAACATCAAAGGCAATCAGAATAATAATGCAGCCAATTTGGTGATTTTTCCCCCCCCCCCTCTAACTCCCTCCTGAATTAACCTTTCAATTGGAAAGGTGCATCCAGGCACAGTCAGGCCCCAGGAAAACACAGCAAAGCAAAGCAGGCACAGCCTCCAAATCTCAGCTCCCTCCTCCTCAGAGCTGCCAACTACCTGAACTAACAAATGCAGATGAAAATGATAGTTTGGGTGTTTAGAAAAATAAAATAGGAAAAAAAAGAAAATAAAAATGAAAAGGTACTCAAAGGTAAGATTAGAGAGTTTCACTCCATACATCCTGGATCAGTTTTTAATATGCTGTGTAGGGAATTAGGACTGTTACTCTCATTAAGACTATCTGGAATTGCATCTCTAAATCCCCAAAGCACCAACTGGAAATATATATCCCCCTCTGAGAACAGGTAGAATTGCAACTGGATGACTAGAGATCTGTGTTTTTCCTATTATCCCAGCTGAAGAAAGACTTTCAAACTAATGAACAAAGACATGGGAGTGTAATGCTTTGGGAGATACAGAAGAACAAAAAAGTCCAAGAAACAGAAAGCTGAATGATTCCATTAATAAAATTCACCCAGTAGACATCCTTGGTTGTAAAAGTTCAGCTGGCTTACAGGAGAAAAAGTGAAGGGGGGGGAAAAAAGTCACCATTACACTCAGATAAAAGTGATTTTTGCCCTGTGCAAGAAGGAAAAAGACAACAGCTCCAGTTGGAAATAATGACTTAGTGAAAACCATATGATATCAGAGAGTTCAAAATATTCTGTACAATCAGGGGTAGGTTTTCGAGAGCTTTTTTTTTCCTGAAAGAAAGAAAAAAAGAATCCTTGATCTCAGAGTAAAAGAAGGATATTGTTTTACTGTAAAGTATCTCTTTACATTTCCCTCCCTCTCCCCTCGGGGGGGGGCTTTGCTAACAGGAACTGACCCTGCATTACAGCAGCTTCAACTTGCCTTGCCTTGGACAATTCTCACCCTTTTCCATTGTTATCACTCATTTTTTTTCCCCCCTTTTGACTTCACAGGGCACAGCACAGCTCTAGTGCTGGTTAGACCCGAGGATATGTAGGTGTGGAGCCCACACATGCCTCAAGATGACTGATGACTCCATTCCTATCAGGAATCAGGTGCTGCCCCTCCTAAGCCATACCACCTCAGCCAGAAGCAGACTGCATCCTCCCAACAGCCTGGCAACACAGAAAAATGGAGACATGGAGAGCAATGACAATATTATTAGTTATTTCAGTGTGGAAGATAGGAAGGATAATTTATTGTTCAGATCACTGCCAAAGAAAAGACATCATTTCTAATCAGTCAACAAGCTGCAGGCAGTGAGGACTACTACAAAATTCAGATGTTTTTACTGTTTCTGCTGAACAGCAGTGAGACCTGTGTCCCTAACTGCCTCCTGATGTTTGTCAAACCACTCCTTTAGAGGAGACAGGGTCAGCCACTGTTCAGCATCAACATCCATGGAAACCAACCCACCTGCAAGAAATCCTGCCAGCAGCCTAGCTCTTCCTTAAGCAAAGTGTAATGCTCAGCCAGCTCTTGGATTCACCCTCCAGTCAAAACCTGGAGGGAAATAAAAAAAGAGCTGGGCCACATCCTCACTCCATTCCCAGGAGTCTCAAGGCAGTGTTTGCCCACTCAAACTGAGAGTCAGTCAGACTGGTACCCTGCTGAACGTGGCACTGTGCTAATGTTTCTTCAAATACTTGTGAGGATGCAGCTTAATTATCTCAACTACAGCAATAAAACCTCAACTTAAGAGTCTAGATTAAAAAATTAACTTGAACTAAAAGATTTGGTTTTTTCCCAGCTAGCTCTTTTTTTTTTTTTTTAATGACACCTTTCTCAGATGGAAGATGCTTTCTTTTTGCAACAGCTGATACCTGACTGTAGAAAGGCATCATTTAAGAGAGAAAGCTTATCAAGTGTACCCAAGAACTATTAGGTTTCAAACCTATAATCAGCCCAAAGTAGGAAGAGCCTCTTGATGTCAAGAAACAGCTTGTTTACAGGAGGCTTTTGGCAAAATTAGCACAGCCCAACACTTGGCTTCGGAGCAAACAATCCCATAAAGCAGCTAATCAAGGCACCTACCAATAAATCTCTCTGAGGTGACTGCCAATTTATTTTCTCCCAGGACTTTGCAAATAATGAATCAATCTCCTCTGCTGGTGTCAGAGAAGGGAACACCACTTACTCAGGCCAGGGTGGAGCCACCAGCTCCAGCCTTGGTGGAACAAGAGCTGAATCTGCAAGGACTGCAGCAATAAAAGGGAAAGGGTCCTGCCTGGCACCTGCAGATCATTTACACTGGGAATCTTGAGAGTGCTGAATATTTTAGTGGTCAGAAAAAAATCCACCCACACAGTTTGCTTTGACCAGAGAGTTCCCAGTGCCCAGCTGGTGGACAATAGTGTTTGTATATTTTGCTAACATTTTCCCCTCTGCTTCCTATGTGCTGTGACAGGATGAAAGGGAAAGAAAAAAAAAGTTCCCTGTTCATTAGACCTTTCAGAATTTGGAGGTTGGTCAAGCACCTGGTAATTATTTCCTCCTTGAAGATAATCAGTCAGATTTTAGTCCCATGCCTCCAATCATCATTGTTTTTCTTGTCATGCCTTTTGGCCACGCTCAACCAAAGCCCAACTGCTCCTCAGGCTGAGGGGAACCCTGTTCATATGGTTGAGAACCATGCAAGTGGCTGTTGAAAACACTCTGAAAACTGCTGCTCTACTTTTGAGACCCTCTCTTGTCACAAACCCCTCAGAGCTGCTAGACACCCACGTTTGCCTTTCAAGGAGACCTGACAATATACAGACAATATGATCATCTTTGGGAAAATAATTCAGAGTTTCACTCATGGAAATGTTGTTCATAACGTCATTAACAGGGCAGACATCCTCCTGGCTTCTGGGGAAGGGCCTGGGGAATAAATCTGATGAAGAGATTGAAGGAGCTGGGAGTGTTTAGTGTGAGGAAGAGGAGGCTGAGGGGAGCCCTCATCACTCTCCAGCACCTGCCAGGCCAGTGCAGAGAGGCTGGTGCTGGGCTCTGCTCACAGGTCACAGTGACAGAAGCAGAGGGGATGGATTCAGCTGCTCCAGAAGTGGGGCAGACTGGGCAGGAGGGGAAAATTGTTCCCAGAAAGAGCATCCAGAGGCTGGCCCAGGCTGCCCAGGGAGGGGGTTGAGTCCCCAGCCCTGGTGGTGTTTGGATGTGGGTTTGAGGGCCGTGGGTTAGGGGTGAACTTTGCAGAGCAGGGCTGATGGTTGCACTGGATGATCCCAGGGGGCTTTTCCCACCTGGATGATTCTGATTTCATGATTCCTTTACAGAGTCCTCAACATCTGTGAGGACTGAGGCCTCAGTTTCTCAGCGGCTGATGGGGGACACGAAGGTCACCCCGCAGTGTGACACAGGCCCAGAGACACAAAATGGCCAGAGTAAGGAAAAATGACAGGCCCCTCCACTGCAAATTGATACCAGATGAAGTGAAACATCAAAGGGGCTCCTTTTAATGGGCTTTTTGGCATGTGCTTCTTTGTTCTGAACAAGGCAGCACCAGCTGCTACGTCCAGAATGCCAAGGCACTAAAGTCCCAGGCTGAGGGAAATCAGTGTCACCCCTCTGAAGGCAGCAAGTTCTGGGGGTTGACATCAGCTGAGGATTTGGCTCCTCGTGCTTAGCAGGTGCAAGCTGAAGTAAAATCTTCTGGGCCATATTTCACGTTGTTCCTGTCTTCACCACCACTCCTGCTGCACACATTCTCAGGCTGGAGACTTAATTAGCATCAGCTGCAGCTCCTCAAGTTTCTATACAATAAATTCCATATTGTAAGGAGCAGCTTTCCTCTAATTATATCTTGTTCATGTATATATATATATTTTTTTTTACACAAACTTACTAATCTGCTACTCTGGGTTATTGCAAGGTGACTTTCCCCTAAACAGATGAGGTGAGAACATCAGGTAAGTCACATCCCTCAAAACATTTTAAATACTAATAATTGAATGTAAATACTAATAATTGAATGTAAATACTAATAATTGAATGTAAATACTATTAACAGCCTTTAGATTTCCTGCATTCCCCCCTTGCCATGAGTATATATTAGTTTAAAGATGACCTACTCATATTTTCTTAGGGCCCTGCTGTCACAGGACAGCACTGAGAAGAGCCTGGCCCCATCTTCCTGACAAGCAGCCATTAGATATTGATCAGCATTGATCAGATTCCTCCTCAGCCTCCTCTTCTCCAAGGTAAACAGCCCCAGCTCTCTCAGCCTTCCTCACAGCGTAGGTGCTCCAGCTTTTATCATCTTAGTGGCCCTGCACTGGACCCTCTGCAGTAGTTCCTTGTCCTCCTTGAACCTACACACACATGCACACTACATGGGAGATACCCTGAGATACCCTTTTCCCACCCTCCTTGGGCATCCTCTGTAGTTTTGGGCATGGCAACTAAGTGTGAGGCAAAGTTGTTTGGGTTTCTAACTCTGCTGAGGTTTGTGCAGGTGCCCAAGCAGCAGGACATTTACAATTATCTGAGCTTAAACAGATAATGTAGATCCTGGCATTTACAATCTTTCAGAGCACAGTGGTGATATTGTTTAATCAAGAGGTCAAAATGAATTTCAATTTGTCCCATTTTCTTCTCTTTGCCCCTTTTTATTAACTCAGCATAAAGCTCTGTAGGTAACAGATTGTAAAAGATGGATGGAAAAGTAGATATTCACGTGGAATATCTTCCTCATGAAAGGTAAGAGAGAAATTAAGATTAAAAATGCTGCTGTCTCAGGCAGAAACAAGACTAATCTTTTCATTTTTAACTCCCCTTGTATTTATGAGCCATCAGCTAGGGACAGTAAAGGAAATTGCAGCATTCATTTCAAAGCAGCATTAGCAAGTCCTGACAGCTTGTTAAAAGCCACGACTGAAGGCAGGGTGATGCTCATGGATCACCTCTGACAAGGAGCTCATGGGGCCTGGCCCTGGCTTGTACCTCTGAGGTGGCTCCCCTGGCTCTCAGAGGGCCATTTCCCATCCATAATCACACATTCCTTAAGCTGCCCACGGGATTTCACTGGCCACTCACTCCAAAGAAACACAATTCACATCCTAGGCTCCATGTCCTCCCTCAGTTCAAGTCTGACTGCATGTGGGACGTGGATTTGCCAGCACTTCCATCCAACTTCTTGCCAGATAATGGAGGCAAAGTATGCAGTGGCTAGAGCAGTGAAATCACAGGATCATATTCCATCCTTGGGATGCCATAGCATGAAATGGGCCTTTGAGTGCTAAGTCTGAGAGATTTGGATTTCTAAGTGTAATTACCATCTGTAAGCACAGCCCAAGATTTACATTTCATTAATATTCCTCAAATATCCTTTTCATATGTGGCAAGCTGAGGAAATAGACACCCCTGGAGATTATCTGGACCAACCTTCTGCTGAAAGCAGGGCCTTAGATTAGGTTATCCAGGTCCCTGTAAAGCCAAGGCTTGGATAGTTGGATTTGAACATGAAATAGTAGAACACTATAACTAAAGTCATTACTTTAGTGAAGCCACATGAAACATTAGGAAAAAAAAAAGACACTCCAAAGGAGCCATGACTCAACTGGCCCAATAGGAAACAGCAAACCTGGCTGGGGCACCTGTAAAGCAGAGAAGTATTTGGGTGCTGGTTCCACTTCAGATCCTAATAAGGCAGCAAACACAACCTGGAAATGACATTTACAGATTTCATACAGAAAAGTCTAGCCTTGAAAGTCATTTAGTCATTTTTCTTTTCTTTTTTTTTTCCCCTTTTTTTTTTTTTTTTTTTGCCACAGTGATGTTATTACCACTTCTGCTGGCAGGAAGCTGTTGCCTACAGCTGCAAACTAATACAAACTCCAACTTTCTGGGTCATCAGAAATGTGATGGACAAAGTGCTCTCCACAGGTCCTTAATCCATAAGATAACTGGGTTAAAGCATTAACGTGGTGAGCTCTTCCTCCTTGTCAAATATTTCATTTCCCACCCATGCCATTGCATAAACACAGAGCACACCAAAGCTTAGTGGGAATGGATTTCAGCTGGTAAACAGTAGAGAGAAAAAAAAAATCAAATCTAAAAGCACTGGGAATCTGTAATGGTCTAAAAATGGTACCAAGGACTTTGCTGATGGGGTAGTTATTCTGCTGTGCTCATAAAGCAGTGTCTTGCAGGATTCAGCTGCACACACACAAGTGCCACAGCAAAAAAAAAAAGAAGGCAGGGAGATGCTTTAGATCTTTAGAATTAACCTAGGAAAAAACCCCACCACATCAGAGGCTGCAGGACTCTACCAGCTTTGCACCAGAGCAGAGCATCAGATCCAAGAGATCAATTCCACACTTCACCCACTTTCAGAACATATAGAAAACACACTTTTTTTTTTTTTTTTTTCCCTTTTTGTCCTGGGTTAAAATCATTCCAGTGGCCTTTCAGTGTAAGCAGCAGCAGGGATGCCTCATGCATTTCACCAAGTCTCTGATGGCTTGTCACCTTGACTGGCTGACAGCTATGCAAGAGCTCATTACCTCAGAGGTCCTGGTGTGAAAGGCTGTTGTTTTGAAGCATTATTCTGCCTGTTTCTACACATTTCACACAGGAAAGTTGTGGTAAGCTGATAAACACCTTCTGTATTACAAAGGGGCTGATCAAGAGAAACAGATCTCTTGCCACTCTGCATTCTGGCTGACACAAAAGGTGGAAGCAGTTAAAAAGGTGACACTTCCCATGTTTATTTACACCTGTATTCTTGTGTACACAAATGCTGGAAGTCATTTAGACCAAAAAAAAAAGCCCACCACCCAAGAAATCAATGTTTCTCAGCTCACTTATTTCCCCTTTTCAGTACCATTGTAGAACTCAGGGCTCTGTTTCACTTTCTAATGACTTCTAGTAAAAGTGATTCTTTCATGGCCCCCACTGGATCACCCTGTCTAGGGGAAGCTCAGTATTCTCACCCTTGTTGGTGCTGGACAAAGCCAAACCAAAGATTACACACTACTGCCTACAGAAGACACTGCTAGCAGAAATTAGGATGGTCTGCAATGAATCCAAAGCTGAAACACTTAACTTTGCTGGTGCTGGGCAGTGGAATATCCTTCAACTTTATCTTATTTCCCCCCATCACCATTTCCACACTGGGAAGATGAAGGCACAACTCTTAGTAGGCAGCTTATGTTCATACACTGACCCTTAGATCAAAAAGGCCAAATAAGAACAGGGTAATTGCAATTAAATGTAGCCTGAGGCTGCAGGATACACTGGGGGGTGGGGTGTGTGTGTGTAAGTTTGAACCTTAGTGCTTCTGGTAAAATCCAGACTCCCTCATTGACATTCTTCCCATCCACACTCCCTTCCTGGAGAGTCAATAACCTCTTGCTGTGGTTGTTCACCTCCTGCACTGTAAAAGAGCTGCCACATCCCAGAGCAGCAGGAGCTGTTCCAGGGTGGGCACGAAGCAATCCCCACAGCTCCCTTCCCCTAGAGCAGTGGTACAGAGACAATGTCATCTCTGCAAGATGCTTGGAACAACTGTGTTTAAGATCTGCAAACCATCAGTTATAAAGCCTAAGCTTCTTACTGTAGCCTTCTAAATAAAAACTGATAAACAAGAGTATGTTTTAATTGCCAGGAGTGCAGCCCCAAGCTCAGTGCAGCCCTCACCTTAATTTCACACCTTAACATTCAGCCCTTACACAAAGAATGATCTAATTATTTTCAGGGGCTAAGTGCTTGCACGTTGCTGGGATGAAAAAAAAAAAATCAATCAATTACAGTTATAAATAGTTAAAAATAGTGGTTTAACAAAGAAAAAACAGGCAGAGTTTTCTCCACCAGCTGATGAGCAGCATGCCTCACTAGCATGGCAAATATATTCGTGGTACAGTCCTGGAAGGGAAAATGTCTGGGTTGTGCTCTGACTCACCATGCCTTTGAGAAGCAAGGATTACTATTATCTGCTCAGATCAAATCATTGTGGTGGGGCTGTTCCAGCCTGAACTTCTGCTCCACGGGGCTAAGGTTTCTGCAAATTACTTACCTGCCTCATCACTTGAATTAGGAAGCTGGGGAGAAAATGCAGTGTGATAGCTGCCAGAGTGCTTATCATCATCTTTCTTTGTTGCTGCTCCTTTATTAGGTCCTCTGGGTATAGCCACAAACGTCTCTGAACTGCCAGCAAAGACACTTTGTGAAGGGTATTTACTACCCAAATAGCCTTCATTTGCTTGCTCTTTATTAATTACAGTCTTTTCTGTTAAGCCCGCGCTCAAGTTTGATCTCAGTGGAGTCTTGTTTTCTCCTAGGAGCTTTGTCTGAAGCCTCTCCTCTCTTGGCTCTCCATTAGCTATGCCATCTACTCCATCTGCTGTTACTCTAGCCGAACTGCACTTGATGCTGAAGGACAAGGCTGATCGGTGAATTTTGGGGCATTTCACCCGAGGCTGGTCAAGGCACACGTCGAGTGACTTGGCTAAGTAATAGATGGTGTTAGGACACTGTGGAGAAACGTGAACGTGGACACGGGAGGTGAACGAAGGTGGTGCTTTCTCTCCCCCACCCCTGCTCTGGAGACCACCCACACCTCTCTCCTTGCTTCCAGGGTCAAAGAGCCTCTTCCGTGCTGACTGTGAGCAAGGTGCAGGGCTCTGGAGCTGGGCAGCACCTTGGTCTGCATGCTCTGCTGGAGGCCAGTGCTGCAGGGATCTGCTCAAGGTGGCTCTGGGCTCCTGCACGGCCCCAGGGGCTCTGGAGCTCCCCGTGACACGTCTGGAGGTAACAGTTATGGAGGCAAATCCTTTCTTCTGGCTTTGACACCCTGTGTCCACTGGGATGGGCCAGCCCCGTGGGGATGTGGTGTCGACCAGAGAGGCCTGAATTTCTACTCTGCTGGGAAGGACCATGAGGGCTCTGCTGGTGTCGACTGAACCGTGGTCGGCCAAAGACTGCTCTGTGTGATGAGCACTGGGCTGGGGGACCATGGGCCTCATAGGCAAAGCAGGCCAATTTTCTTTTGATTTAGTCTCATCAATCATCTGTGAAACGACTATTGGTGAAATCAATGTTGGATTTTGTGATGACAGAGATTCCTGCAAATGAAAAAGATTCAATTTATCAACATACTCCATCATCATGTACGTAACAGTTTCTCATCTACCATCCATCACAGCAGACAGTTTTGGTTCAGGATTTCTTGTTAACTTGCTATTCATACTAACTTTTCTTCATTTAAAAACACACGCTCTTGCAATCAGCTCTGGATTCTCTGGGACACTTGGATGAAAATCTTATCACTCTGGTGAAAAAAAGAAAAATATTAAAATAAAGGTGTGTTTTCTACACTATTATTTTCAGTATTTAACCCATCACAGCTGGGATTTGGGGCTGCTGTGTTTGTATAAAACACATCAAAGGCAACTGCCAGCTTCAGACTCAAAACTGCTCCTTCGTGGCAGTCTGCTGGAATTTAAGTGCAATTAAGTCTATTATGGATCATTAGTCTGAAGGCCCACGTGTGCCATCACATGTTGCAGGGGACATGTGGGCACCAGAGCCACTGACTGCTGT
The DNA here is from genome assembly GCA_033558465.1 of Alcedo atthis. Lineage (NCBI taxonomy): Eukaryota > Metazoa > Chordata > Aves > Coraciiformes > Alcedinidae > Alcedo > Alcedo atthis. The sequence goes on along the minus strand of WYEA01026187.1, from coordinate 70,508 downwards.
ACACCCTCACCAGTTACAGGCATGGAAAAGCTTCATCATCCCTCCTACAGAATGATCTCATCCACCTGCAAGACCTCTGGGTGCTATTTTAATTCATTAGTGCCCTTCTGCTTGTGATTACTTGGTGGCACCTATCAATGCTGTAAAAATACTTCACAAAAAGTATTTTTTACACACAAAATCTGAGGATCAGCTTCATGATGAAAGCTCCTTGGAAGCTCATTTGGGGTTTAGGTGCTGTTTTCTGGCTGTGGCACTGCAGGTTGTTAGGAATTCCTCTCAGTCCTGTCTGGGCATCTGTCATCTGATAATCAATGCTGCCACTTGACAAGTGTTTCACAAAGCATAATATTCTTCTCCCTGGAGGAAGACTGTGTGAGTGACAGAGCTGTGACCTCCTGAGTGCCAGGGTCACCCTTCTCACAGCTTGGATGTCACAGTCAGGGCACTGCCCTGAGCCCCCAGGGAAAACCATTCCTGGCTTTCCATCCTCCACCAATGAAAAATGGGCTCTTTGTGACTCTTGGGAAGGGCTGATTTGGGAACCCAAGCAGGTAGAGCTAGATCAAGAGGTTATTAATGAGGTGAAACACTAAGTAAATTTAATCAACTCTTTAAAGCAGCTGCCTGTGGTTTTGACAATTCAATAATTTCACAGCCCCAGGAAAAGCATTTTCTTCCTCCTTTTGTTTCTTTCATGGCTTGTAACAACATTTGCCTCCTATTTCCTGCACTGCATTTACTTCTACCTACAGGTTAGGACTTTTGCATGTCTTCCAAAACTCTGGACTTGCCCAGGATTTCTACAGGGCACCAGAGAAGAATGTTCCTTGAAATACTTTATGTCGGATGCATCTCTCATGCTCCAGTAGTTCATTTGACATTTATTTCTTTTGTTAAGGGCTGCACAGATGGAGACATCCTGGAATACTCCAAAGGCATGTCAGAAATGCTCCTGATTATCTTCAAGCTCATACAACAATATTTTAAATAATTCACTTTTCCTTTTTCTGCTTGAGTATACCCACTATTCCCTCCACCTTCTTGGGCAAAGAAATGGATCTTCAAGATCTGACCAGCTGATCCTCTGCTCATTGGGAGCTTTCAAGCTTCACTGCATCTTGTGAAAAAAACACTCACCCAAAGTAATTGTGGTGAGCTGAAAACCTCAGGCTTTATCTTGAGAACATCTGAGGCAGAGTGTACTGATATTTGGGATACCACTTGATTCAGTCTCCTGGGATGATTTTAACAACTTTTTTTTCCTCCCACAACACATGCCATTTTTTTTTTTCCCTCCTTCACCAAGACAGCAGAGAACTAGAGCATTTACCCATCATTTTATTTGGCTTTTCTGCTGCCTAAGCTAAGCCTAGCTAAACAAAACCAAGTCCAAATACACTGCTCAGCAATCAGTGATTGTTTTTAAAACCTGAATGCATTCTGCTGACTGCCATCTAAACACAGTTTATTTATTTTACCTTGGGAGAGCTGGATTTTCTCTCCACATCACCCTCCTGCTGAAGGCCTCCACATGTCCTCTGACCATCAGTGCCCCAATGCTTGTGTGTCACTCCTGGGGAAAAAACACAGAGAAAAAAAGATTATTTTCAATATCCTGGAGGAGATAAGTTAAAAAAATGTGGGTTTAAATGGAGTGCAAGCAGGAGGGAAAGAGCTACTGTAAATGATCTGGTTGGTGGCAGAATCCCATTTCTCCCTCTTCCTGGGAGAGGCACTTGGAACACCCCTGGGACCCTGGTGCAAAGATGTGTTTGTGGCCAGCCTCCCAGTGTGTTCAGGGCTGTGCAAAGCTTGAGCAGCTCTGCTTTTCATTTCCATGGCTTCAGGCAGGAGGGCAGAGGCAGCAGGGAAGGGGGGGGGAAACACAGACTGTGGGACTGGGAGCAGATCTGCCTGCTCTGAACTGGATTTCATTGGAACCAAATCACCTGCATTTTTAAACAGCTACAGGCCTTTCCAAATCACATTCCCAAATTCTATTAGCTCACAGCTTTCCTGCTGCAGTGAGCACTATGACACCAGTCTCCATTGGTAGGCTGCTGCTCTGTCTGCAGCCTCCTCCACGGAGCCAGCTTCCCTCTGAGCCAGGCTGGGCTGTTGCACTGCTGCTCTACATCTGCTCTCAACAGCTTCTGCCAGAAATTACATTGTTTTCTACTTTGGAATAAGCATCCAAAAATTAATCTTCAAAACTTCTCTGTCTGGACTGAAATCTCCTGACATCTCTTGCTTTCTAGCCTCGAGTCACACCACTGGTAAGAACTTTTGTACTGCTTTGGGGTTATTTTTTTTTTTTCCTTTCACTTAGGCAGCTGGCCACAGAGGTTGGGAATTTTTTACTAAGCAGAATCTCATCTTACATGGAACATTATATTAACAAGGGAATATCAATCAGCTGCACTTAAATGTTCATTAAAGCCTATCCACCAGAGCAGGCTTCAACTCCTTGGGTGCAGCTGAGGAGAAGGCATCAGGTCTACCCCCACCAAGAAATCACTAAACACTAACAGGAGGGTTGATGAACCTTGAATGAAGTGCAGTAAAATGTATTTTAATGGCACAGCTCCAAGATGCCAATGCCACAAAAAAAAAAAACAAACCAACACAAAAACAAGAAAGTTTGGTTTTGTCATTGAGCAACTGAAAGTCCTGGGTGATAAACAGCTGGACTCATTATTCACAGTGTGGGGGGAAAAAAGCATCCAGAAAACAGCCAGAATAGAGGGCCCACTGCATTTTTTTTGCCAAAAAAATTATGCACAGAAATCAATGAACATGCAATAAACATGATCACTGGAGCATGGTAACTGCTGGCACAAAACATGGGCAAGATGCCCCTGGAGCCTGCTCCTCACCCTTGTCGTGGGACACAGGGAGAAGAAGGTGCTGAGATTTCAGTGAGGGGCAAAATTCACCTGCCTCCATGAGCAGAGGAAGAGGAGGGTGAGCATCACAGGAGGGGTATCTGCAGTGTATCAGCTGAGTTACATGTCAATACAAGAGCTGCTGAAGGATGAAGAAGAAATTATTGCATTAAAACTTAAAAAAAAAATCCAAGTTTGATATAAAAATGCCATGTTGAAGCAACAACTTCAACTAAGTGAATGTTTTCCTCCAATGCCTTAAAACCACAGTTGTCTGTTGAGCTGGAAAGCTGCAAGAGGAGAACATCAACTTGTGAATGTCAACCAGCACACAAGGAAATCCAGAAGGCTGGCTGGAGATAAATGGAAGCCAGACAGGCGTGTTTTGCCAGATGGCCTTTCAGGAGTTTCCTTTTTCCAGCACAAGAGAGAGACTGAGCACTGCAGGGTCAAACAAGAACAAGTTGTAAAGTCTGTGCAGCAGATTATATAGGACATGTGAATTATTCTTATCAAAGTGACCTCCTGTGATGAATAATAATCTGTAGGTAGGGCCTTCCAATTTCCCACAGATCCCTTGGAATGGCAGCTTCAAGAGTAGCTGTTTCTGGAGCAGGAGAAATAGGAAGAAGCAATCTGGGGAGAGGAGGAGGAGGAAATACTTCTTTTCTTTGCTAAATCATCCAGAGCAGAGTTTTGCATTGCATTTTGCACCATATCCTGTGCAATGACATTCTCTTATTACTAAGGGAATCCTATTGTTGGGAAACACTCAGACTTCTGGCAAGACATTTAATCTAGTTGCTGAGATAGCTTCAATGGCACTGGTGGCAAAAGCTCTGATATTTTTCATGATATTATTAAATCTATTCTTGGAAGCTTCACATTTGTTAATCCATGTCAACAGAACAAGCAAAACTAAAACCCTAAACCTTTAAGAGCTTGAATCTGTGTCTGAAATGAAGACACTTCAGGGAGCACAAGGGTTTAGCTGAGATGTGTCACACAGAGAGTTTTCCTAACAATTCTCATTGCTGACAAAACACATGGCACTGGAACTCCTGCTATGCAAAGTTCTGTTTCTCCCTGGTGCAAAAGCATGGGAAAAAAATGGCATTTCAAGTGTTTTCCATCTCTGTGGGAAGGATGAGAAACTTACTTCTATCAGAGTTGAAATCCTGAGGATTTGTTTAACTTCCCCAGACCTTCTCTTCCCACCACGACCCACCTCTCCAGCTTGCAAACAGGAATTGTGCTGAGGAACAGAGGAGGAGCTGCTGGCACATGAACTCTGTCCTGTTACATCTTCCACTCTTGTTTTTCCCCCTCCCCACAAACACTGTTTGTTGAACCAAACCATCCTCTCCTTGGCAAGGCAGCTGGACACCCGGCTCCAGCCCAGGGTTTTCCTAATTACTGAGTGCAGCTGGAATTGATTCTCCCAGTCTCCAGTGCCTGGATGGCTGCCTTGGGCCAACTGGCAGCCAGTCTGGATAATGATTCAGAAAAGATGTACTTGTAAATCAGCTTGCTGAAACACGGGCAGATCACAAAGGTGAGGGTGCTGGTGAAAAAAAGAAGTGTACAGTGATATTTGGCACACAAGGGACAGCCCAGGATGGAGCCAGACTTGAGACACACATGAAAACAGTGTCCACAGCTAGTATTATTCTCCCAGTGTTTCCACACTGGGTGGGTTGTTTGATGGCAGCCAGTGTGACACTGGGCAGAGCTGGCATGCCTTTCCACTGCTGGCCCTGGCCTCATGGCCAGCTTTTGACATGGAAGTTGCAGATTTCATTCATTCACTATTCATATGCTGATGAATTTCAAATGCTTGTCAGCACTTTTGAACTCCTCTGCTCTGCTCCAAGCCCTGCTTACTCTGCACTGCTCGGGTCTGCCATCCCCTCTGAGCCACCAGCATCACCTCAAAATGAACTCCTCTGGAGGCTGCAGGAACTTGCAGTGCTGCAAACAGCAGCACAAAGCAAACAGAGCAGTATGAACACAGGAAAATTCTCCACTTGACCACAACTTGACTTTTTTTCTTGATCCTTAGCCCACCATCTAAGAGACCTGGGTGGGGAATTGAACTTTCTCCCAGGCCCATGGCAGCCGGGGTCCCTACACCCCCAGGTCAGCACTGTGGGGTACCCAAAAGTGCTCAAATTGCCCACCCTGGGAGCTAGGAGCTAATGGACAGCCATGGCTTGGCTGCAGGGCCAGCAATCACCTCATAAAATGTCTTTGGCATCACTTAAACTTTTTTTTTAAGCCTTTTTCTCCTACTGTAAGCTACCAGCAGAGAAAACACCTCATTAAAATCAACTCGGAGAAATTATTTGATACTCCATTCTGTTTAAAACATTAGATTTGTTTAAATTTTGACCTTTTTTTTTTGGGTTTAATGCAGATACCTGAGGAAGCCTTGAGGAAAAGGATATCATCATTACAGATTCACCACGTTTCCTCTCAGTAAGGGCTGGGAGGGATCATCATTCACTCCTTCAGATCTGGAGTGAGTCATCCAGAAAAACCATTTGGACATTACAGCTAGATCTAAGATGAAAGCCAAGTCAGAATGAACACTAGAACCAAATCCACATCTTCCAGTCTTCTTCATGTGTCATAAAGAAAGAATATCATCAAATTGCAGAGAGTATTGCCATCTAAAATAAAACTGAACAATGGAGCTGAAGTTCACATGCTCTGTGCTAAAAGTGGAGACAGACAGGACACTGAACATCCCATTTATACCAAAGCCCCTGCTGAGATTAAATTGATTTATAGGGAATCTGCTGGTGAGTGTCCTGCTTCTTATTTAGTGGAGAGAGGGAGGCATCTCCAGAAACACTTGACACAGGCAGAGCCTTGACATCACTCAAGGGTATTCTCCTGAGCCTCCAGAAGTGCCTTTAAATTCAGAGGTGGGGTGTTGTGGTGATGGCCCCAGGGCAGCATCCCAGTGAAGACAGGGCACAGGCAGGGCAGGAAAACTTCCCCGTGGCCACACGTGGATTTTACTTGCTTGCAGCCTCATGAAAACACACCTGATTTTCATCTCTGCAGGGTCTGACATTCAGCAACCTTCACCAAGTCTAGACAGCAGTTTTCAGGAAGATGCTTAAGGAGCACACAACAGTCACCCTGAGAGCTCAAACACAGGGAGAACCCACGCTGTACTTGCCCATCAAGAGAAACCAGCCCTGTTAAAACATCTCTGCTGAACTCCTTACAAGCAGCAGCATGCCCCTGCTTACAATGGGGGTCAGCCAGAAATACAGATTTAAAGGAGGAGAAAGCAGCTGCCAACTCTTCACTTGAAATCTCTCTTGTCACAGAAAAAGTGAAACCAATACAAACAAGTATTTTACCACAAAAGCAAGCACTTGAACACAGTTGCACAAAGATAACAGTATTTTGAGGCAGCTTTGTCAGGAAGAGTCTCAAATCAGAGGAAGCAAAAGAGCCTGAAATCGTTTCGGGCAGAGCAGGATTCATTATGTAAACAGAACGGAAAAAAAATATTTTTTTTAAGATGTCAAGATGGATTTTCCTCTCTTACAAGGAGCATCATGAGATTTGTTAACTGAATTATCTTTCCCTGCTTGCACACCTTGAAGCTGGAGCTGGCTGCCTGCAGAGATGATTACAGGATCCACCATGGAATGGACAAATGAGTTCTGGTCTGCTATCAAAAAGCCAGAAGTCATAAATCTCTCATTATCCATGCCATTAGAAGCAAGGTGCTCATCAGGGGGTGAGAAAGAGCACAGGAATTAGATCTTGAAATCCATGCATAAAAGAAAAAAAAATAAAAATAGTGTGTTTTCATTTGCATTGCTATTATTCTTTATCTTCCCTTATTGAAATAAAGTGGGGAATCACCCCCAGCATATCCATCACACACACAGGCAGGCAAAATTAAGGAGATTCTTCACTTTCTCCTTTTTCCCCTTTATCCTCTTCCAAGGTTTTGGGTTTTTTCCCCCCCTCCTCTTCTGTTTTTCATTAAATATTCAGTGGTGTGGGGAGGAACACATTCCTAAGTTTCTCTAGGCAGCAGAAGCTTAACACCAACAAATCTCAGTCCCTACAAACAGCAGCTAACTCAGCCAACCTGCCAAAGCCCAGATGTGGGGGCATAACTCAGGCCAAGGGCTCAAATGGGAGCAGAGAGGAAGATTTCACTCAGACAGGGTTGATTTCTTCAGTCTAATAACATGGTCTGGCACTGCACTGGAGCTCTTTATAAAACGTAGTAGGAAGGGAATGGGGAGTTGAGAAGCAGGGTACTAGAGGGAGTAAAGCATGGAGAGCTGGGATGGGTCACAAAGGATAGCAGTATTTAGTAGCTAAATAATCCTCTTTCCTATTTATTCTTCAGTAGTTTCATCCTAGAAATGACCAATGCCACGAGTTCCTAATCCTGTGGCAGTCAGAGGAAGAACTGGAGCTGAGGAGAAGCCAAGAAAAGCTGCTCTTGAAGCTCTGTGATTCCCTCCAGTCTGGTGGGATTGGCTCCCACCCATCTCCTAGCACAGCTACAAGCACTGCAGTACTGTCCATGCACTTCACAGTCACTCTGGAAGGTGATTTTTGTCTGATTTGGACAAGACAATTTTGGGAAGCAGTGAGCCATTGCTGCAGGAGCAGCAAAAAGCCCAAACTATCCTTGGAGAAGAGGACCCCCCTCAAATTTGGATTGCTGAGCTTCTCTATCCTCACACCAAGGTAAGTGGCACCACTGTGTTGACACCTTTGGTTTCTTGTCAGAGTTCCTGTTTGGTGACTATCTTCTTTTGAAAGATGCTGATACCAAGAAGTTCTCTGGGATTTTTTAAAACAAATGCTCCTGTGGGGTGTCCAGGAGGTGACATCTGGGACCACACAAGAGAAGGTGCATCAATGACAACGAAAGATGGAGATGAAGAGCTGACAGGATCTGCAAACACCTGTCACTGGCATGGCACAGGAGGCAGGAGAGGAGACAAAACAAGAGCAGGGTGATCTCTGGAGGCTGTTTCATGTCAGAAATACATAGCACTGACTTGTGGGCTAGAGAAACTTGGATAAAACATCAAAATACAACCCCTAGATGTGCCAGAAGTTTGAGCAGAAAGGAAAGGAGATGGAAGAGACAAAGGGGTGAGTCCAAGTAACAGCAGCAGCAGAATTTTTGAGGTTCCACTTATCTCTAATTTTCAGGCCTTCTGAGCACTGCTCCTGGTTCAGATCCTTGGGCTAAGGTTTGTTAGCACCTATTGCAATATTGTCTGGCTTACAGACCCCCAAGCACCTGATGTGCTCCCAAAGATGGAACTGCCAGAAATATTCCATACAGAAAGAGCTGTGGGAAGGGAACCTCCACCACTCCCAGAGCCCCTTCCACAAGAAGCTGGTAAGATACCCACATTTGCATGACCTTGTCCTTTGCTGAAAGCACAGGAATGCTGGAGACAGCCAGAAAATTGGCTGTAAACACAACAAACATCATGCACAGGCAAACAAAGGGAAAGCAGCTCTGCAGCCATAAAAAAAAGTGGATTTATGAAGATATTTTTTGTTATTACTTGCATGCATGTAAAGGTCCTGACACACACAGAAGTGGATGGTGCAAATGGGTCTTGTCAATCAAGATTCAGAGCTGGTAGCAATTACCAAACGTGCATTTGCTTGAAGCTGCTGATGCATAATAAGAGCTGGTGCTAATTGGCCTCAGCAACCCAATGTTTCTTACACTGAGCAGCTTTTGGAAGAGCATAAGTTTAAGGCAAGAAACCACAGAGAGGAAGGCAAAAACCTCTTCTCACGTGTGCATTTGATGGCTCCACATCAAAACTTCTGCTGCAGGGATTTTTTTCACCATGTTTCTGCTTAACAATGGTAGTTGTTTTATTGATTTTTTTTTTCCTTTTTAATACTCTTAATAGAGTGATGGCTACAGAAAAAAAAATGAAATGTGTGCTTCAAGTACAGATGCTTTTGTCAAGACATCAAAGCAGTGATTCCAACACACATCTATATTAGTCCAATTTTGTTCCCAAAACAAAGAACCAGGATGTTCACACGAGCCAAATTTGTCACTGAACAATTGCTACCATGGAACTAAGCTCAGCAGAGCACCAGTCCTGCTGGATTTAATACAGACTTTTCATGTTACTTTGGTATGAAAGCAGCATTCCTTTTTTTTCTTGTTTAATACTTGGGATGTTATTTCTTGCTGGAAAGTCTTGCACATTCACTGCTGTGACTGCAGACATCAAACTGCTTGATAATAGGGGATATGAAGCAGGCTAAAACCAAGAGGGGGGAAAATAAAATAAAATAAATCTATTCATAGAGTGCTTTTATCACCAGGCCATGATCTGATCTTGGAATCAGCCCTTTTGAATTCCATCCCAACAGGTATAGAAACACAGATCATGCTCCAAAACAAAACTGTAGTAATACCAGGATAAAACAGGAATGGTGGATTTTGGTTTTAGCACCTGATTTGATAAAAGATAATTGCTAATTGGTTTTTTTTAATCACTTGTGCTTTTAAATCAAAGATAGAAGTTGCAAAAAAGCTTGGAATTGATGACTAAATTTTAAAGCCCTTAACTTTTGCTGTCTCTTGCTGATGCAAGACCAACCTGAAAAATATTTCAATATGTGAATAGTTATTTTCCCAATAGTTGCTCCCTAGGAGCTACTTCTAGGACTAAAGCTGTTCACACTCCTATAACTTGTAATCATGAGGTCAGTAAAACTGAGTTAGGATCCAACACAGGGAGTCACGTTCTCTCTGGCAGGAGTATGTTGGATAACCCAACACAACTATACCTGCAGGGAAGCTCTCCCTGGGCTTTAAAATTCCTGATTTTTTCCTAATTATTATTTACTGGATGTGAAAAATACAAAGGAACAAACAAACACCAAAAAAAAAAAAACCCCAACCAACTCTTTTTTTTTTTGTGCTGTGAATTCCCAGATTTTCCTGCAGAGAATACCAGGAGCAATGCAGTGTGCAGAACCATGGGATTTAGTGTAAAAAAAAATTGCAGTAACTATTTCTTTAAGGCAAAATTAAGTTGTTAGGTAAGATGACCAGCACCAGTTGTTGTTGTGCTCAGTGACAGTCTCATTCAGACCCCACACATAAGCCATTAACTAATTTAGTTGCACTTTTCATGCAGCACAACTCCCTAAATTCTGACCCTTCTCAATCCTGGTCTTTCCACCGTGTGCTCTGGGATGAGAGCTGATCCCAAAGGTCTCTTCAGGTCCCCCGGTAGCAGGAGACAGACTTTGCTAACTGTGCTTTCAAAAACCTCTTCGGTCATTATCTGTCTTCTCTCTGCCATTAGCTGCCATTAAACCCTCCCCTCAGAAGGTGCAGAATGACCTGCAGGACATTACTGAGCATTTCTGAGCTTAACAAGGAGCATTCCAAGAGCTGCCAATGGGACGTGACCAGGTGATGCTCTGTCTGAAGCCAAGAGCCGTGGACTTGGCACTGGGAGGGGAGGAGATTCATCCCTGCACAAACAACATCCTAATTTTCTGTGTTTTCATTGGATTACTTGAAGTTCCTCTGGTTAAATTCCAATGTTTTTTTAGAAGGGGATAAGCTTTGGGCTGCTCTGACTTGGTTTCTAATGCACATCCACAAAAAGAAACCTACCTTGGTGACTTTTACATCCAAAGGTGAGATGGAGAAGAGCTTGACTTGTCCTGGGGCATCTCTAAATGGGCTGAGAAGATGACAGCTGCCCCACCAGGAGCCAAAGAGGGTCACAAGGCAGCAATGTCTTATTTGAAAGCACAGACAGTGTTCTCCTGCTGGGGGTTAGGGATGCTGGGGTTTGTTTCCCAGGACACCCACATGCAGTTGGGTTAGAGTGCTGAACAGATGTGTGTACACGGGTATTGAATCCACAGAGTCCTGCATTATTCAAGAGGTGAGACTAAAAGGCTAATTTTTTTGCAACAGAAGTATTTATTGTAAATTAAAATCCTACCAAGCGAAGCCAACTTTGGAGGATTAGCAGGAGATTCATGGGCTGCTTTCATCACTCAAAAGACTCAGCTCAAATAATGCTCAGGAAAAAAAAAACAAACAGCAAATTCAGGGCTACACTTTTGAACCTTGCTTCATATATTCTGGTAATGGCAATCCTAGAGCACACACTGCAGGGATACCTGTGATGGCAGGGACAACAGCCTGCTTCACATTACATTTGTCTGGAAAAAGGTTTTGGCCCCACTAAATAGATATAAAAAAAAATAATAAATCAGCAAACAACCCACACTCTCAGGATAGTGTCATCTAAAAATAAAAATAATAATAATAAAAAAAAATACACTCAATATTTGGATGGTTAGCAGGATAGAAGTCAGCTGTGATGTTAAAAAAAAATATTTCAGGAAGATATTGATGTTCTTTTAAATAAAAGGGCAAAACTATTTCTAAACTGAAAGCATTGTTTTGGAAGATCAGTCTGGTCGTATCCTTTTGATTTAGGGCCATTTTATTACTCTAAATGTATTACTGCTGCATTAGAGCTATTTTGGGATTAACACCTTGACCAGAACCTTACTGCTCATAGGTATGTAAATGCAGATGTATATAATGCAATGTTTAAGGAAATTTGATTAATCCACAGTTAGGTTTGGGGTTGTTGCCTTTTTTTAAAAAAATAATAATATATATATAACGATTTTATATATATATAATATATAATTTTTTTTTCCACTACCAACTTAATTCCCTGTTGCTTTTAAAAAGCAATAGCTACATTGAAAAGGTGTTCTTGGCTTCCATGAAACTAGCCAAGGGGAAACTCCACCATCTCCAAAACCTCCTTTTCCAACTCCTGTGTTTCTCTACCAAAGCTTCCAGGTAGCAGCTCCTCGTTTGGCAGAGTTGGATTAATAACTGGAGTACATTCAACCCAAATTATTCTAACTTCATGCTCGGATTCCTGGAATAAACCATTCCTTTGGGGAGCCAACTCCAAGGTTAGCTCCATCAAGCTGGATCCAAACTCCTAGAGAGAGAAAAAGAGAAGAAAGCCTAGATGCTATGAAGCAATGCTGTCAGAAAATACAGTATTTCCCTAACGAGGAGTTTCCAGTGCCTGTGCCCACAGCAAGTGATGCTAACAGCCACTGCTTTGGATGAAGAAATAAACAGCATTATGGCACTGACCTCTAGCCCACAGAGCCATGACACCAGAGTGCAGCTGAGCTTATTTGCTGCTTCTTAGATGGTCATTTCTCTCTTCAAACTGAAGGCAGTTTGTACTAGATTAGGCTTCCAACACCTTCATGCACTGTAGACTTCCAAATACCTTTTGGTTTGGTTTTTTTTTTTTTCCTCTCTCAGAAGGTGTTGAGTCATTTCTTTGAAAGATCTGATGGAGGTTAATGCTCATAAAGAGCCAAAGTTGAAGGCAGGGCTAAGTGTTCCCCAAGCATCCCCGGGACACAGGCTCCCAGTTCCCCTGCTTCCCCCTGCTCCCCCTCTCCTGGTTTCCATCAGGCAGGGACTAGCAGCTTATCCGAGATCATACTGTGGATTAGCAGGGGCTCATCGGATGGAACAGGGTGCCAGAAATAATTATGGCTTAAAATGCAAGAGCCTGGCAGGAAGGGATTATCATTTGTGAAGCCAGGCCGTTTAATGGAGAAAGAACCCGAGTGTTCCAGCAGAGGATAATTTGGCAGTTACAGTTTCAGTGGCTCAGAGACATAAAATACAGTCTCATCAATGTGTAAGATTAGAAGTAATTAGCCCCTATATGGTAAAGTCATCAGTTAGAAACCAGACTCCATCTGGGGACTTTTTGTAATGATGCCTCAGGGACAAGTAAGATGGGACCTTTGACTTACATGATTTGGAAGGGACTGAGACCTAATTAAAGCTGCAAAGATGCAGTGAGTGCAGGAAAAGGGATTTTGAAAAGATGAAACATATTCCCTTTCTCTAAACAAACTAGGTATATTGCACTCTGGAACAGGAGAATTAATCAAAAGACAGGGAGCAAACAGCTGCCAAATTGAAGATGATTCAGGATTATACAGAACTGAAAAATTTAATAAGAATTGAAGAATATTTAATAGCTCTCTTTTTAGGGATAAGGTTTTCATTTCATTGTGGCAAAACCCAAGCACACAACTCCCGTTGTAAATCCAGGGGAATATGGATTTTTTAAATCCCTTTCACCAAATACATATTCTAATAAACAGACTGCCTTAAATAAACAAATAAAAGCTAGTTCTCTTGGAAAAAAAAATACCGAATTTACTTTTTTCACTCATTACAAAAACAAAGAACCCAGACCAACAAACAACAAACCCGGTTTGCAGCTTTTCAAAGAGGGACACACAGAGCAATTATGCTTTTGCTGCTGGGTTCCAAAAAGCTCTTAACTTCTTCCATTTCCTTCAAAAGGCTTGGCACTTCAGTACTGGGGAAAGGAAAAATGTTCACTTAACTTCTCAGCAATGATTGCCTCATTTACATGATCTATCTTCTCCCAAGGTGGGGGGAATAAAAATCACCACTGTATGATATTAACATTTTTCTCCTGTAACTCAATACTCTGCATTTTGTCAATGAATTGGATCATTAAAACCTGGAAACTAAATGGAAAAGTATTTTAAGGCCATGAATTAAGAGCAGAGCAGCAGAATCTACTGATCTCAAAGAGAAATGGTGACACAAGGAGGTTTACACACTTCACAAAGATGCTTAAAATAAGACAAATTAAAACAGCAGCAAACTCATATTAGGTTAATGCTGGAAGAAGTTACCAGCTAGCCAAAAATTTCAGTGTTTTGGTTATATTTTTCTACATCCATAGAAAGTCTCAGAAGCAATTTGATCCTTGTGCATAGGGTGATGGGTATATTTTTAATTCATTTATTTTAGAAAAGAATCACCTTCAGCCATTCCTGAGCCAACTCAATACTGCTCATTTCAGCTAAAAAGATGTTATTAGCATGATGATGAGGACCAGTCACTTAAGAGAAAGAGCCACCAACAATAAAGAAGCCCCCAGGGTACCTCATTGGGGGCACAGAGAGCTACTGCAATCCAAACGCTGTCTTGGGAAGCTGAGGCATTTCAAACTGCATTTAACTACAGCTCACAGGTATGAAATGGTTTCTCCTCTGCAGAGCAGCTCTGATCCATGGGTCATTTCTGGAGATAGCCACCTGAGCACAATGCAGATCCACCAGCAGCTCTAGCAAAGTTCAGGGGGCTCCTGACAAGAAAAGCACAGGTAAGCAGGTATCCTGGTTGTAGCAGAAGAGCATGATGAGCTTGATGGCTAGTCAATCAGCATGAGAAAAATCAACAACAATCTAAGGGTTTCAAGTGACCTTTCAAGAGGATTTCAGTTGGAAAATACAATACGAGGAAAAGCTATGGATTTGGGGATTCATCTTATATTCAAAGCCTTTGCTAAATATCTCCAGAAATGTAAAATAAACAGCAGAAGGATCAAAGACAGGAAAAAAATGAGTTAAGGAAAAAGTGGGGTGGTGCCCAGCCTCTAATCTGGGTCAAGCAACATATATCTGATTATGTGTGTGTTCAAAATACCACTCTGGTTTCAGAATGAGAGCAAATCTCCCCTCAGTCAGTTAGATAAACTAGTAGAGACAGAGGTGGGAAAAAAACCCTCCAAGGAAAAAATTCTCCCAACCCAAGAGAGCATCCCAAGTGCAGGATCTCTCAATGGAGAGAAGGAAAAAGAAGAGTTTTACTGTGAAAGCTCAAGAGACCAAGGAAGAGGCCTGAAGAGAAAGCCTGGCTTCATCTACACCAGAACAGCACAGTTAATGCTTTTAAAGCAGAGTTTTCTTGGCTGTTTTTATTTCCCCAACTAAAAGCTGAAGAAAAGTTGGTTATAAAAGCCTCCGTGTCTTTGGACAGAGTGGAGAGGGAGTCTTGGGCAAAAATAAATATATATAAGTGCAAAGAACAATCAAGACAGGGAAGAATGCACTTGCACATGGGGCATAAAAATAGCAACTTAAGCAATACTGTGGGTTAGAATAAGAATGCACAGCATGGAAGCTCCAAGGGATATGGAATGCTTGGATGTGCTTAAAAGAGGGGTCCTGATATCACAGGCATCTCAGAAATGTGATGGGATTAAGGTAAATCAGTGGACACTATGAAAAAACTCCAGTATAAATTATATAGAAATGACACAGAACTGCCAGTGGAGCAGAGCCAAGAACCAAGGAAAATAAACAGCAAACAAGCTCCATAAAAACAGCAGTACCTCAACATCTCCTTAAACTCAGGTGCCATCCTAAATCAGAAGCATACTAAAAACCAGTTCTTCCCCAGTTTGGCTCAGAAACAGGACCATTATTGCATAATAACTGACATGAAGCTGGGACTTGTCAGCAAAAGGATGGTAGAGACCTGCAAAATTCCCAAAGAGCTTTTCTGAGATCCAGAGGAAGAGGTGCAGGGAGGTGGGAAACTGCTGGGCAGATACACATCCTAGAAGAGAATCTTTTCTACACTGTGCATAAAATGTGAGCCTAAATTACCAGTATCAGGATACCAATCTAACTGGATCCTTGCTCTCACCCAGTGTTGGCATCACAAGGCCTCTGTGAAAGACACTGTGGACACCCTTTAGAAATATTCAGGAAAATAAGACCTTAAGAAATAACATCAAGGTGGTTTTGGGGTGGGATTTTGTTTAGGATTATATTTATGTATATTTACTTTTTATTTTGAGGGGTTTTGTGTGTATGTTTTTATGGGTTTGTTTTTGTTTTTTTACAAACCACAGTGTTTTTTGCTGATATTTAAAGCCATAAATATGACAAGCCCCTAGACACAACTAAACTGTTCTGCCAGCATTCAGGAATGGGAGCAATTACACATCTGGGAGATGAACCCACTTCTCACAAAGAAAACAATAAATATCTACCTTTTCCAATGAGGAAATTGTTGAAATAACTCCACCAAGCAATTACTTTAGCATGTCTAATTGCAAAAAGCACAGCAAAAGGAGCTCAGAGCTGCCATTCCCTTCGAGGAATTCAGGAAATGATCAAAACAAAGAAGTTCAGAGGTTCCACTTCAAGCTTATTGGTGCCAAAACACCACACACACTGGGCTGAAGATGTCTCTGGGCTAAAATAAAAGCTAAAGCAAGCAGCACATTCGAGGCTCTTGCCCATCCCATCTCACAGGAGGGCACCCTGGAGAAGGTGACAAGTTTTATGGCTCCTCTCGCTGTTACAGGGTTGCTGTAAAGGTTTGGAAGCCACAGCAGTGAGGTCACCACGCCCCAGTACCCAGAAAATGCTCCTCTGACTGTAACCCTATTGCAGTCTCAGGCTAAACATTTCCTCACACAAACCTTTGGCTTGAGAAAACATGGATTTACCTTCTAAAGCTGGAATCCTGCATCAGCATTTGGCTAATTGGAGGCTTGCTGTCATTAATTTGGATAATGGACATCTTACAGAAATAGCTTCTAGCAGCTTCTTGAATTTTACCTTCCTTTCAGTCTTTTTTTCCCCCCCCCTTTTTTTTTTACTGTCACCCAACTAGCAATTCAGTGCTCACAAATGACCTCCTGTGCCCCAGCTGTGCCACAAAATCAACGGTAGGAAATTCATAAACCAGATTAAATTCTACAGCGTTTGCTCAGATGAACTAGTGGAATTTGCTCCCTTTAGCTGCTCAGAGTTAATCTTTGATTTTTAGCTGAGTGCACAGCATTGGAAAGTGTGAACTAGGGACACATCACATTTTTTGTTACCTACGTGGCTGTAATGGCAATAAAACCACAGCATCCATTGCACTGAAGCTGACTTGTAAAGATTTCTGCTGTTTGGCTGTCATCTCGCTACTTAAAGCAATATATGAGGAGGAACTTCCCAGGACAAAGTGCTTCTAAAATTTGAGATTATTACAGTATTAACAGAATGGTTTGGGATGGATGGGACCATCCACCTCCCAGGCTCAAAGCCCTGTCCACCCTGACCTTGAACACATCCAGTGATGGAGCATCCACGACTTCCCTGGGCAATCTGTGCCCATGTTTCACCATCCTCACAGTGAAGAGCTAATACAATCATGATTATACTATATAATTATACTTTCCTACCTGGTGTCACACCATGACATAATGAGGTAGAGCTGAGGATCATCACCCAACAAAGTTTTGAAGGTGGCAAATAAGCCCAAAGTAAAAAATTAACCCCAGCACTGCAAATCACTTCTCAGGTTTTGTTCAATGTGAAATTATTATTCACCATTCAAATTAAGGATAGCAGGGGAAATTCATTCTGAGCTTTTTCCATTTCCCTCATACACACAATTTGTCTAATGAACCAAGAAACCAATTAGTGCAACATCTCAATTTATAGCAGGTTGAGGTAATCTTTAGCCAGGGCACAGATAAAACTCTCACACTGTGAAAAGAAGACTTTTCATCTTCAGAAACAGCACTGTGGAGTTAATGAGCCCTCTTAATACAAAGCAGCACTGATGACACTGTTTGCTCAAAGACAGACACTTCACCTCTACCCAGCAGGACCTACCAAGAAGGGGCAGAATCTGGGTGAAATCTTTCTTTCTGTTGACATACTGTGGATCTTGATGGATTTTGGCCCATGGATGGATGGATGTGCAGTCCCTGGTGGTGCATGGCAGTTTGGATGTCTGGTTTTTGGAGAAGCTTCGTGTTCACACAGCAGTTGTCCTCTGGCACGTACAGTGCCCTCTTATCCCTCAGTTTTGCATCCAAGCCTTTCTCCTGTTTTTCAGCCTTACTGGGTGCAGCTGCTCTGGGTGACCTGAGACCATCACAGAGGCCACTTCCAGCTTCAGCACAAGCCATAGGCATTCTCTGAACTGCTGGGGGCCACAAGCCAATAGAAAAAGGCTCACTTTTTGGAGACAAGCAATTTCAGAGGTTTGAGAATTCAGAGTGGAGGGGACAGAGCTCAAACCAGATGTTGGGGGAGAGCACCTCTCAACTCCTGCTTTCTCCCCAGGTGCTGGGATCCACAGCTCAAAACCACCCCATATCAGGTATCTCAGCTAGTTATTAAATAAACTGCTCATTAAAGGGCTAAAGAAACAGGAGACAGAGGCTAGACATGAGATTCAGAAGTGTATTTTTCAGTTCCAAGGACAAACCCATTAGCCAGGCTGGAGGGTGGGCCAGGTTAAACAATAGAAAGTTCATGTGATAAAAGAAAGCACACAAAAAAAAAGGGGAATAGGAGAAGCAATTCACTGCTAAAAGGAATTCTTTGCTCTAGGGACTGCTCATGCATTTTGCACAACAAAAAGTACTTAGATAAAGTACATTATGAAATAAGAACCAAGAACTGCAGTCCAGCTGTTCCCCTCTGCTGTCAAACCAACAGAGGTGGCACTAAACTCTGTGACACAGAATATACCCTGGTTTGCTAAACCACACTTCTTCCATGGGGTCTCCATCCTACCACCCTGTTTCTTAACAATGTGTTATCCCTCTGGTTAAACTGATTAAAGAGCTGTGCTCTGTACCAGAGATTCATGTGCTCACAAGTGTACACAGGAATTGTTTCTTCCTCTCTTAAAACCTGTCAATCACAGAAGCATAGGAATGTCTGGGTTAAAGGGAGCTCCAGAGCTCATCCAGCCCAACCCCTGCTGAGAGCAGGGCCATCTGCACCTAAAGCAGGCTGCTCAGAGCCTCCTCCAGCCCCACCAGGAATATCTCCAGGGATGGAGCCTCAACCACCTCCCTGGGCACCCTGTACCAGTGGCCACCACTCTGCTGGGAAAGAACTTCTGCCTTAGTTCTCATCTCCATCCACTCCTTTCTCATTCCAAACCATTGCCCTTGGCCTTTCACTGCAGGCCTTTGCAAACAGCCCCTCTCCAGGCTTTGGAGCAGCTCCCTGCAGGCACTGGAAGGTGCCCTAAGGTCTCCTGAGCCTTCTCCAGGCTGAACAATCTCCCTCAGCCTGTCCTCGCAGGAGAGCTGTTGCAGCCCCTGAGCATCTTTGTGGCCTCCTCTGGACCAGTGGAGAGCACTTGTAGGGATGATCCTCTCACCACCAGGCTGTGCAAGCCCAGTTAGGCAAGAAGGGAAGGCACTTAGACTGGAGCCTGCCTGGCACACACACATCTAATGAGCCCCAGAACTGGACACAATTCAGAAGTTACAGAGAGACTCAGACAGACTCAGATTGCTACAAACACGAAGTGCAAGAAATAATTTGAACTACTCAAACATTATTGAGCTGCAATCAACTAATCACTTAGGAAAAAGAGACCAAGAGTCACGAACAGCTTAATGTAAACAGCTTTTCAGCATGCAAGAACAGGCAAAAAGGAAAACAAGTATTAGGCTGCACAAGCAACAGAATGAATTATGGAAAACATGGTAACACTGAACGTAATCTAGTGGTGTGTTAAGTACTGGGGCTACTATTGGGTCTCTAAAATGTTAAGGGGACCTACATCTCTTATTTTTACCTTTTATGTACCAGCTGCTCTTAGAGCAAGAATCTGGGAATGGGCACTAGATATGGAAGGCTTTGGTTTTTTAATTATTTTTTTTTTAACTCAGTGCATAAACAACCACAACTTTTCTAAAAAAAATATTTAATTCTTATTCAACCAAGGGTTCCTCTGAGGCTGGGGCTCAATTCAATGCTAGGTGGTAGAAATCAGGCTCCTTTTCCTTAGAACAGTAAAGAAAAAAGGAGAATGAACTTGACTTTGTTTACAGCAATGGTAATCTTATGAGAAGTGTGAGACTTGGTAATTGAGCCAGGAGTAGAAGTGGAAGCCTCCTGTGACAGCCTGCAATTGTCAGAGCTTCAGTTACATCCAGCAGACGTGGATTCAATAATAGCTGGAGTATCTGTGTATTACCTGTATCAAACCTGGCCTCTGGACCTCTAGAGATGTACTTATCAGTGCATTTTGGTCCTCCCATCACTACATTGCAAATATTAACCAGAAAACTGCATAGGCAATTGTCTGTCTCATGCTAAAAATATATATATAAAGTGCATAAAAAATTTCACCCTTGGCAACTGTGAGATTCCTGCTTGAAAAGGTGAAGGGAAAGATGGGGCTCCAGGAATGTTAGAGCCAGGCAAGGGTTCTGGGAGTGTGAAATTGTTGGCAATTATGTCTGATCACTGTCTGAGTATGTTTTTTGCTGAATGTGTTCAGCTTTACTGTAGGAATTGGCCTGAAGTATTTCCAAGTTGTGTGAGCCCTGATTAAATTAACTGTGTTGGAGAAGCACGGACTGCAGAGAGACTCTGGAGTCCAGGGAGAGCTCTGCACGAGGGGGAAGTGCCAGACACCAGAACAACAACAAATTAAAGCAAGGAATCATCTTGGGAAATATTATTGCTGGGTTCTGCAAACAAGCTAAAAGGCAGTCACTACCTGAGGAGCACGAAGGGGAAGAGAAACAACATTAAAATAATAAAGCAGGATTTGCACGGGAGAGAGAGGCAGAGCAGCTCACTCAAGAGCCAGACAGTAAATGAGCAGAGATGATTAAAATAAAGTCATTACAGTGCAGCCTGCAGGGATCACCTATGGAAGGGTTGAAACTTGGGTCTCCTGCCTCCACGGGGGATGCAAAACAATGATCAAACCCTCTCCTGTTGCCTCTGTGAACGTGGGTAAAAAGGAGGTTGGATTAGGGGTGACTCCTCGGGCCACAGCTGAAGTTTGCACTTCAGACAAGGAGGGGTGAGGAACAGGCAGCCTGTTTCCCACAGAACAAGCACTTCCCAGAGAGGTGCTTTATCCTTTGAGCTCAGAAGCATCTTGCTGCTGCTTTACTCCTCACCTTTAGATTAACTTGCTATTCTGAAAATGTTTGCAGGTGGTATCATGACAGTTTCCTATTAAAGATTTATTTTACAGCTAAATAGCTGGGTTGTGAGTCACTGAATCAATGTGGTGTAAAGGATCTCTAGGATCCTCAACCTTCATCCCAACATCTCTCTCCACCACACCACAGCCTCAAGTGCTATGTCTACTCATTTTTTACACCCCTCCAGGGATGGTGACTCCACCACCTCCCGGGCAGCCTGTTCCAGGGTCTATTTCTTCCTAATATCCAATCTAAACCTCCCCTGCTGCAACTGGAAATCTCAGAGATGAGTTTCCACAGCTTTCATGGGGGAGTCTTAGGGATTCAAGGACTAGATTTCTGATTCTCAGACTGTACCATCTGCATTTTTCAGCCATCCTGCTATGAGGCATTCCTCCAAGAAGGTGATTTTCCCTTCTGCTCACCATATCTTTGGCAGAAAATGCATTTTAGTGAGCTAATTAAATAGGGTTGTATTGTACATCAACAAATCAGTAAGAGGCAGTAACATTAAGTCTACAGGGAGAGTGAGTTGCAATGTCCATCATATCTGCAATATACAACTATGATAACAATTTGTGTACCCCCTTTCTGGAGCAGACAGTTGAAGGCATATTGATAACTTGCCTTCACTACCCATTTCAGTGGGGTGAAAGAGGGGAATCTTAGCTAAGCAAACCAGCTAAATATCTACTGAGGAAATCTGTGAGATGCTCAAAGCCCCTTGGGATCATCCAATCCAACCATCAGCCCTACCCTAAACCATGTCCCTCAAAACCACATCCAAATGACCCTTAAACACCCCCAAGGATGGGGACTCAACCCCCTCCCTGGGCAGCCTGTGCCAGGCTCTGACCCCTCTTTCAGTGAAAATTTTTTCCCTAATGCCCAGTCTAAACCTACCTGTTGCAGCTTCTACTACCAATGTTCAAAAGTCACAAAAAAATGGTGTTGAAGCAAAAAAAAATATCAATAAACAGAGATGGGCTACTAGAAATTGGCAGCACCCATGGCCAAGTTCACTCAGGCACTGGAGGATGCAAGCACGAGGCTCACATTCAACTCCATTAATAATTCCAGATGAAGCTTCAAGAACAGTAAAACAAACTAAGCTGCAAGAGAAAATACATATTAGCATTTAGATTAACAGTTATTATCTCCATTTCCCATCAGCAGACAACAGCGAAATACATGATGATGGTTTCAGATTTTTTTTTTTTTCCCAAAGTTTAAGGGCTCCCTGAAGTCAATGGGCTGGAAAACAGTGGCCTGTAAGATAAATGGCACTGGCCCTGACACGTGCTGCATATCCTCAATACATCTGGACTCCAGTCGGAATTAAAATTCATATTGCAGTAGCAATTAAAAGACAGAACTAGGTCAGGAGCTGTTGTTCAAGGCAATATGCAGGCAAAGAAAGAAAGGAAAAATCCAAAACACTGAAGCAAGCAGCATTTATCCTAAAAATCTCAGCATTGAGACACTCAGAAATAGGAGAGAACAAAAAGGGGAGGAAAAAACAACAGGAAAAATCAGAGTTGGGGTGGTGTAGCTATGAAGTCACTTGTGCCAAGCAAAGGCTGTTACCACCAGGCAATTCTCCTTCTGTATTGCAGCTTGAAGAAGAAGCCAGGGATTGGCTGAACTGGGATGGTCAGCACCCACTGACTGCTCACTGGTATGCTTGGCTCTTATCTCTGGTTTGCTTTTGTATATGTTTATCTTGAGCTATTCTACAGGTGAAGGGGAACCTATATTTCCTGCACTCAATTCTTCATCTTCCAAAATAACTGGCAATAAATTTGTCACTCTTTATTCTATGCTTGTTCTGCATCATTACACCCTCTGTCCTTTATGAAGCCTGCACTGATGGCCTTTAATCATCAGGATAGGTTTACATAAAAGCAGCTAAGACATTTTTGGTTGTCATCCCTATGCAGGGCTAATTATTAATGGTAACAAACCATCAACAAATCAGAATATATCACTCACTGAGAGGCTTTCCAGGGAGTAGAAGAAAAATCATGCACATCCAAAACAGACAGTGGTCATCACCATGTGCCCAGCAGTACTTTACACTGAATTTTCCCAGTTGCTCCTCATGGACTGTCAAGTGTGTGACTGACATGTTACACCACCATACAACTGTGATTAATGCATTTTGCACATCACCAGGGGAAATGTGAGACAGGTTTGGGCTTGACACACAGGTTTGAGTGTCACTGTCCTCCACTCATGTCTGCCTCTCTGGAGAGATACAGACAGAAATGTCACATTAAACAAGAGCAATGTCTTATGGAAGAAGACAACTCCTGAAACATGCCCCGAGGTGGTAGCTTGGGATTGGGCTGGACCACAAAGACAGCGAGGACTTCTTCTCACTGCCAAGGGTTCAAAACCAGGCTGGATGGGGTCTTGAGCAGCCCAGTCTAGTGGGAAGTTTCCCTGACCATGGCAGAGCAGTTGGAACAAGATGAGCTGTACAGTCCTTTCCAACCCAGACCATTCCATGAGTCTGTGCTGCTCCTCAAGGCCTGGCTGCTCTGAGACACAGGAGAGGATGTGCAGCAAAGGAACATGTAGGGAATGAGTTTACATTTTGATCTGTAGAGTCATCCCAGCCCAGCTTTTCCACTTGAAAGCCACTAGGCAACTACTAATATGCACCCAATTAACATAGTCACGTTAGTTTAGCCCTTTGTTAAGATTCAAGACCAACTGAATCTTTCAGTGTCTTGTGGTTCCTTTCTGCTGGAGGCTACTCCCCTGTCACACACGTGGCACTACTGTCCCCAGGGTCCTACACACAAGTGTGGAAAGTCTGATCCCCAGGATGAGCTGGCCCATGGGACACGTGTTCTGCCTCAGGCTCCAGTCCACAGCCAGTGCCCACATCGTGCTGTGTCAGCTGAGGTTTGTTAGGTGGCTCTGACCTGGGGCACCAGTAAATAAGTGGTTGATGTTCAGACAGCGCTTGGCTTTCCCAGGGCCACCCTCCCAGACCTTGCTCAACCCACACACTGGCTCTTCCAGTCTTTCTGCTTTCTCTGCCACCACCTCCCAAACAGCTGCAGAACAACAGATAGAAAATTTCCACTCCCTGTACTTTCAAAATTGCCTTTTATTCTGTCTACTACATGGGCTTATAACAAGAAGCTGGTATTGACTCAAACATCCTAGCCCAGCATGACCACTAGAAACCCCAAGCAGGAAACAGCCACAAGGCATTTTGTGTCACCAACCCCAAAGAGCAGCAAAATACACCTGGCACAAAGGATGGACCACTGCCAAGACACACAGAACCTGCCCTTGTCATCACATGCAGCACAAGCACCCACAGCTTTGCCCTTGCCCAGCTTCTCACCTGGGGAATGCATGATTTGCATGAGCCCCATGAGCCAGTAGTGTGGTGCCTGCCACCCTATGGTGCAGTCAGCAGAAGCATTTAGCTGAAGACAAGAGCCCCACCTCTCCAGGAGTGATCTCTTCCTTTTCTTAAAGCCCATCTGCAAGGAGGCAAAGGGGAGCACAGAGACGCTGGGAGCAATCAGCACTTCCACCCTGCAGACAGGGCTGCCCAGATCTTAGCACCACCTGGGGTTTGGGGAGCACACACAGGCTTTCCAGTGGGAAGCAAAGAGACACAGACAACCTCTAATGAAGAGATTACAGCAAAGTACATACAAAGAAACCAAAACCAAACCAAAACTGGCTGCTCCAAATCACTGCACATGTGATTTCTGGTACAAAAATCAGCTGCACCCTTCTAAAGTTTTTGGCCAAGTTTTAGTGACACTTCAATAAATTTGCATGAACAACCACCTCAAATTCTAGTAGTAAAAAATTAAATGGGCACCTGATCTCTGCCTATTGCCAGAAGGAATAAACCAAAACAGCAGCATGTGATTTTTTATTTATATATGTAATTCAAGAGCAGATGCAGAAAAAAACAGCCTGAAAATGTTCTTATAAAACTCCAGTTAATGTGCAGCCAATGCTTGTGGGGTTCTTCAAAGATCAGATGAATCCATGGGCAGGAGTCAGGGGACAAGAACAGACTTAACTGAAGAGACTTAATTCTCCTGCTGGGACCCTAAATAGAGTAAGTGCAAAGAAAAGCTGCTGCCAAGGGTCACTCCAGTGTCTGCCCTGGCTGCAGCTGCCAATTGCCCTTCTGGCCATTTCACTGCCTCCAGCACTTCACTGTCCATAAAGCCAGGTAGCTTCAGCATTAAACTCCTTCTCTATCTGTGTGCAGAGAGCAGTAACACAGCTCACTTGCAAATACAAACCACCAAAATCAAGGTGTCACAAAGCTGATTAAAGAACCAATTTGTTCTCAACGTCTCAATTCAACCCACTAAAAGCCATCGGGTACTTCACACCAACTTCACTCACTTGCCAGCTTTGGGGACTGCTCAGAACCATCATCCATTGCATTTTTATTTCATTGCTATCCTGATCCCTTCAGGAAGCACACAAAGAGAATATATCCATAGAGGAACCCAGTAATGCCCACCATGGTCCTAAGGCAACGTTCATCTCCATGCCACCACTGCTGGCACCCAGCACACACACAGGCTGATGGTTCTCAGGGTGCCAGGAACACATCCATGACTATTTATACTCCTCAACCTCACTGACCCAGAAGCTTTTAAGTAATTAGTTTTCCCTCATTAACAGAGGCAATGCCCGGGGAAGGGCACACAGGTGCCCAAAGCCCCATCCTGGGTTACAGGGTGGTTTTGGAGTAGAAAGCTCAGAAGTGCCAAGCTGGGCTGAGGAGGAAGGTAACACAATTTAAATCAGAAAAATGAGCAATATTGACCAACAACACCTCTATGGACACACAAAGATAATTTTATAAGACACCAGAGTGATTTGTTTTGCACTAGAGTTGCATCCTATTGAATCCTAAAAGGAGCAAAGTTTACACACCCCGTGTACCACAAAGCAATATACAAACACAGCCCACAGGGTGAGCAGTGCTATTCCACTGCCAGCACATCTCTAATAAAATATGTTGGGTTCTTACCTTCTTCCTGACACATCCAATCCATTATTGCATTTTTCTTTCATACTTTTAGAAGCAAACCAGACATTTGGCAAAGTCTAATTTAATACTATCGCTAATGCATTCAAACGCAGTGCTAAAAACTGGGCTGCTAAAATTACTTTACAGAAAGAAAATGGGTAAACCAGACATTTATCTCCTTGAAAAAACACGGGCCTTATGCTACAGCACCTACAGATGCGAGTCTATTGAAACCAGCAGGATTATTTACCTGAATAAGGGTTACTCCCATGATTAAGGAGTGCAAGATTACACCCATTGTTTGCATATTGCCTGCTATTCACCTATCCCTTTTTTTCACCTCATAGGTTTTGGTTTTTTCTTTAAAAATATAGAGCATTGAAGCACTGTTAGCACTAGATACTATTCTGCTATACTTTTATCCTTTCAAAATCTGGCATTGGAATGCCAAACAAAATTATTTTCTGAACTGAGCAAAATCTGGACTATGTAATTAAAAAAACAAACAAACAAGTAAAAGGATGCAGAACTTGTTATCCCCAATCAAAACACGATTAATTTCATATTCATGTTCCTACCCATGGCCTCTCTGCTCTTGGGAGCTAATTAATGATATCAATTTTTTAACAGAACCAAGTACTGAGTTACCTGAGAGTTCTCAGGCAACACTGACAGCAGCACTGCTGGAAAATAACAAAAATCAGATGAAGAACTGGAACAACTATTACAGGCTGATAATGAATAATAACTTACAACTGATAATGAATAATAAAGCAAAATACTTGGCTGCTTTTCACCTCAGAAGCAGCAAGTCTAACCTTAGTTCATCACTCCCATATGTTTAAATTGCTCTCCATCCTATCCTTAGAGAAAGGGTGTGTTAGAAATGCTTTTCAACGACTTTATGACACAACAGCAGAGTTAATACACAATAAGAATGTTTAACATGCAGCAGTTAACGCAGGTCTCCGCTCCTGCCCCCATCAGAACTGTATTTAGCTGAAGAAAGAGCAACAAAAAGAGTTCCACTGACAACAAGGAGCTGGCATTTCATGCGAAAAAAACCCAACGAGCTGAAGTTTGACACTGAATTAAAGCAGCCTCAGTTTTGCTTGAGAGAAATCAGAGATGGAATCACAAAGATATTTGGGTTTATTTTAGTAGCGTGCTACGGGGCTTTGCAAACGTCAATAATACGGGTTAATGTCAGAAGGCCTTTTTGGGACTCCAGTGTCCGCTCTGCAGATCCTGTTTACTAATTTCTGGAGTTAAAGAAAGACTTTGCCTGCCTTTTGAGCCTTCCTCGAGTCGCCTGAAAAGCAAAAAGACACACTATTTTTAGGACTGGCAAAGCACCGCTGAAAAAAAACCAACCCTTTACAGCAGCTTCAGAAAACGTCAACAGTTAACCAAACTCACCACAGCAACCCGTTTTCTTCTGAGGAGAGTAGCTGAGGGTCAGGTACATCCGAGTTACGAAAGCCCGCGTTTCCCGGGGCCGTCTGGAGTAGGGTTTGAGCGGAGAGTCCCCCCGGCCATGGCGGGCTCGGCGAGGTTTCCCCTCAGCCGCGGGCATGGCGGGCTCGGCGAGGCTTCCCCTCAGCCCAGGGCTCGGCGAAGTTTCCCCTCAGCCCCAGGCTCGGCAAAGTTTCCCCTCAGCCCCGGGCATGGCGGGCTCGGCGAAGTTTCGCCCTCAGCACCGAGCTCGGCGGGCGCGGGAAGGTTTCCCCTCAGCCCCGGGCAAGTTTCCCCTCAGCCCCGGGCAAGTTTCCCCTCAGCCCCGGGCTCGTTTCCCCTCAGCCCCGGGCTTCTTTCCTTTCAGCCCCGGGCTCCTTTCCCCTCAGTTTCCCCACTTGTTGCATTGGTAACAGGGAAAGCCAGGCTCTGGGCTCCAAGGGCATGAATAATTCATGATCCCAGCTCCCCGCATTAGCATGCTGCTCAGGCAGCTCCAAGCGGGCGATTGACGTTGGGCTTTGTCTCTAGGAAAAACCTCGCTTGGATGAACGAGGGTGGGCTGTGAGGAGCAAAAGCCAGGTCGGCTGGTTGATTTAGCCCGTTTGGTGGGAGCTTGTGGCCCGAAATGCAAGTTTTCCAGCTGGAATAGAAATGCAGTTGTTCCTTCTCAACCTGAGGCAGGTGCGGGTGGGTTGGCTCCAGCACCAATATCAAGCTACAGCACATGAATGTTTCATTTTCTTGACTTCAAGAGTAATTGGGCTTCTTTGTTCCTCAGGGTTTCTCCAGCAAAGTGAGGAGAAACTCTCCAAGTAACGCTGCTCACGCAGATGTCTGCAGTGACCCCTTAGGATGCTCAAGAGTTGCCAAAATGGTCCTGTGCTAAGCCCA
>WYEA01026187.1:26703-42254 GCA_033558465.1 Alcedo atthis | reverse complement strand
AACGCTGCTCACGCAGATGTCTGCAGTGACCCCTTAGGATGCTCAAGAGTTGCCAAAATGGTCCTGTGCTAAGCCCAAGCTGTGGAAAAAAAACCCCCACCTGCAGTGAAGATCAGTAAATGTGTAATTTACTTTAAAAAAAACCCCAAACCTATAATTAAAATACATATATAATAAAAAATGCAGAATCTCTTTCAAAAGAAGCTTTAGAAGGTGATGCTTCTGAAGGGTTTTTTTTGAAGGTGATATTTTTTCAAGGTGACCTTTTCATTAAATTTCATTTCAATTTTTCATTGAAGTTTTAAAAATAATTAGCAGCAGCATTTTTCCTCGATGGTTTACGTCTAGAAATCTACAGTGACTGGACGTTTGAACAATAAAATAATCGTAATTCTGATTAATCGATCATGGAGCTAATAATTGAGAATTAATTGAGAGTTGATACTGAGAGTTAACTTAAGTGCAGTGTACAAAGGGCTTGATGAGGAGAAAATACCTCAGCTAGAAGTGCTTCTGAGGTACATATTTCTACAACAAGAATCTACTGAGTGCACTGGTGAGCTCCACATTTCCTAGATACCTTCCTAGAAGATATGCCAAATGAACAACAAAAAGTGGCTGGACTCGGAAGGTTTAAAGACCGAAGATGTAGAGAACATAAGAACAAATTCTTTAAGATCCTTTTAGTGTTGTATGGTGCTCCTGTGGTTGGTTGAAGGCTGCAGCACATACCTGCCTATCAGCTGCCTGGAGTGAGTTTGCTAAGCTTTAAATCAAAACATTTTACACTGATTTCAAGATTTCATCCAGAGAACCATGACAAAAGCTGAACATTTCATGGCAGACTTCATAACACTTTGCTGCTGAGCCTTTCTGGAACAACCCAGTTGGGTGCACTTTTCCTCCCACCATTTTCTCATGATTCTGCTCAAGACAAGAAAGAGAAACAGCCTGGAGCACAAGGACACAAAATAATCTGATTTTTGCCTGAGAAGGTATAAGGAAAGCTTATTTCTGCCTCTAATATTCCTATTCTAGACTGAGAAAAGCATGACTTTATTCAGTGCTTGATGCAGATGGGATTGAATGACTTTTTAGACTCAGATCACCAGCTTGAAACTGCAGCAGGGACGGAAGAGTTTGTGAGAATCATCTGCCAGGTTTTGGCACAAAGTGGCATTTGCTGTCTCTTCCAGATTGCAGGTGCAGTAGGGTTTCAAGGTGGTGATTACAGAGATCACTGCTAAGGTCACCCCCTCCTATGGGCCGTTCTAACAATGGCCAAAAAATATGTTTTCACCTGAAATAACACTCTTTCTTCACCCTCACTAAATGTTGAAAACGTCCTTTAGGATACATGCAACTTTAAAGGAAAGGTTAGGCAGAAAGGGAGGAGATAACCAGACAGATACTGGCCAGCTCAGTCCTGGAAAACATTTCCCTGTAGGATGCACCGAGGCTGAATTTTGCTCTTGGTTCTGTGTATAGAATGATATCTCTGGCTGCAGCTGTGGAAGGGGATTATGCAGGTCGATATCAGCAGAACAGCTTCAGCACTGAAGTTGGCATGTTCTGCAGCTTCTCTAGAGGTCTCCAGGTGTCTGGTGAGTGAGAATGAGTGCAAGAGGTACAGAGAAGGAAAAGCGAATAGCTGCCTATTGATGCTTTGCAAGTTTTGCCTGGAAAAAATTGATTGACACAGTTGTAGCTCAGACTACCTATTCAGCCAATGTCACGTATGCAAGTCAGTGACAAATTATGGTTGACTGTGCTTGAAAGCTACAGAAATGTTGAGTAGCATGAGCAGGAAGATGAGGTTCCTATCCATTGCCATCAAAATATCATCTTTTAGAGCTGTTGACAGTTTAATAGCTACTTGTGTATGTTGGAGAGCATTGTGAAGTACTGCCACTATATTATTAACCTAGGCTGGAACTTTCCTGCAAATGCAGAGCAAAAAAACCACACAAATAGAGCTTCTGAAATAGTTTAAGATTAAAGGTGTGCTGTTCAAACATGAATAGAATCTCTCTAATTGCATTTCAGGAGGACCCCATAACACTTTAACCCCCAATTACATTATCATTTCTCTTTTTTTTTTTTTTTTTTTTTTTTTTTTGATCAAATTGATTCCGTTCCATTGTAAACATCCAGATGATGGCATTCAGTTCAAACCAAGCATTTTTAATTCCCTTTCTTTCCTCGAGGCAGCTGAGATGGGATGTGGATGTGGGGGAAGCTGCACAGCCTCCCCCTAAGTGGTAAGATGCAGCACGTGGTGACTACCAGCACTACATCCCCTCAGTAAATCCCTGATAAAAACAAAGCCTTTCTGCCAGGTTACATCCGTGTCTGCAATTACCTGCAATCACTCCTGGAATATTCAAATATTCCTGTGTCATAGCTTTGAAATGGTTTGCACAGCCCCAGTGTGTCCCAGTTCAGTTGTGTGTAACACCAGGGCCAGGGTGAGCGTGTGACCATGGCACAGATTGGGGATTGCAGAGGTTGGAGTGTGGCTGTCTATTGATACGTTGAAATTAGCTATCACTGTACTATCTGCTTTCTGTCAAGGCATCACAGAAAATCAGTGAGATGCATCTAGGAGGTTAGTGAATCAATTCCCTGCACTGCCCGTGGGCTGACCCTTCCCTGTTGCCTGTCTTTTAGAGTGTCACCTCACATATCCAGCTTTTTTTCCCCCCCTCTTGTTCCACTGGCAGGCCACACGTTCCCTGCAGAGAGTCCTGCCTACAGCTGCCACCTAGCCAAGGTGGTGGTCAAGCTGGCTTTGGGATGAGACAGCAAATGGTGGCTTCTCTGGCACGTGGCACCAGGAGGGGCAATGTTCCAGCACGACTGAGGACAAGACCATTAACCAGCCCTGGAGAGCAGTGGTAATGGGGTGGCAGACTTGCCAAAGCCAGGGTTATGCATTCTGCTGTGACATTATTCTCCATCTGTTTTTTTTGAAGTACCAGAAAAACAAAGCATTACAAAAATGTCAAGCTGTGAAAAGAAAAGTCAAAAGCCAGAAAATTCAGTTAATGCTGATTCTTTAACTCAAGTCATTAACTCAGAGACATGCCTGAAGTCTGGGCAGCAGCCTTAGCTGAACTCTCACTGGTTTGTGTAACTGGCTGAGGATTTGCACAGCCAAGGTAGCATGGATTCCTCTCTGAGTACAGGAGGGGAGCAGGGACTGGCTGAGTTAAGAGGCTGGATGCCACTGGTATGGGGAAAAAGAGGGGCAATCAAGAGACTGATTTGCTGAGAAGTTAGGTAGGGGAAGGGAGGTGAGTGAAGAGAGAAGCTCATCCTGGAAACTGTCAGAAGAAGAAGGATTAAGGTCACTGACAAATGAGAAACCCAAGAGAGAAGACATGAGTTAAAAGGGGACCAGGGGAAGAAAGAAGTTCAGACAAGGAAGACAGGGAATAATAGTGAAAAAGCCTCCTCTCACCAGAGAGTGACTTGGATAGGGATCTGCTATCGATCTGGCACGGAGATGGGGACTGGAATGAAAATGGAAGGGGGACAATGATCCATCAGAGAGGGAGAAATGTAGTTAGGACTGTGAGAGACTGAAGAAGAAAAATGAAGAGGTAAAAACCCCTCATATTTGGTGGCAGTGGACAGAAGAGTTGGGTCCTATGAGATTTGTTGCTTCTCAGTAGGCAGAGTGGAACAGGATTCACATCTCCATTCCTCTGCATACTGGCCCTGCTAGCTGAGGCCTGTCCTTAGCTCCTGCTTAATGTTTCAAAAATGCAAATCACACACCAGAAACAGAGACTAAAAGAGTCGTTAAGGATGCATAGGAAACACTCCAAAGAAAAGAAATGCTAGAAAAACTGAGGAGGGAAGGCTTTTACAAACCCTGTGATACATATATATTTATATATATTATTGCTCTTCTGTTCAAGATCTCAGAGCGTTTTGGTTCTTGGAAAATACACACAGCTGGATACTTACATTTAATTAAAAAGTTTTTAAGATAATGAGTGCAGCAGCTTCAGCATAATTCACAATTAAAAGCAATCAACCCCAAAATTCAAAACTGCTCTTATTCAAATATCTAGCACCAGTAATAGATGCTGTAGTTTTCAGGGAAATGGGAGTCATAAAACTACATTCCAGAGGTTACACTTGTAATAAGTGCAGATTTATGGGCAATAAGGAAGCATCTATGTGTACCTTCCCGTGCCTCTCATTTATTAGGCTTAAAGCTGAGACATCCCCAAAAATGCCTTCAATTAGTTTAAACACTTAATTTAACAAAACCAGCAGTTTAAACAAATCCACACTCCTATTCTCCAGCCACCACGCACATGAAACAACTATTATTTTTTTTTGCAAGATTAATAAAGTCACAGGTGATTTTAGCACAACCTAATTAAAGCATCATTTAAATCAAAGACTAAGGGAGTTCTTGCATCAGCCCTGAGTCAAGGGAAAGAAAATATTATCTGTGAATGCCACAGCACTGCTTTTGTCTGATTCCTCTACGTTTGCAATATATACAAAGACACTTTAGAAAGCAAGTTGCTTTGCTTATAAAGACATGCAATAAAAGGACTTGTGTAATTTTTCCCTTGAATAAACAAGAACATATTTTCTGTTCCTCCATGTAATCCGTGCATTAAAAGAGAACAGTGCAATGATGAGAAAATAATTGAAGTTAGAAAGTTAGGGGGAAAATACTGAGAAGTGGACTGAGGGGATAGTTTGCTGGCTCACGTTTCAGATGCATTACATAAAGTGGATAAATATCTGGATGGATTGTAATTAAATTTGGGGTTTTTTTCCCCCCCCTACAGTACAACATGGCATTACAAAATACTGAGCACATTCAACGACACTAAAATCAGTGGGAAGTGAAGAGACTCAGCATTTTTCTCAATACAGGTCAGAGCCCTTTTGGCTGCTCTCCAGTCCTGGATCTCTCACAAGTCCCCTCCATCACAGGCAGGCTCAGTCAGTGGTTTTCAAGAGATGAACACGGGCTCAGAAATCCCATTAGTGCACCCAACTGGGGAGCCTCAATTCCCACAGCCTTTTGTAGCCATCTCCAGAAGTGATGGCATTTTCTTTAACAGTCCAAAAGTTGGATGGATGCTAAAAGAAGGAGGGAGCAGCAGTGCAATTCTGCAGAATCACCAAGAAATAGCAGATAACAAATGCCTCCCTGATAAACATTCACACAGCAGCAGTGAGCTGAACTGGGCATTACTTGTCCTCTGCAATTCTCTAGCAATTGTTCCCACCACGCTTTCTTAGCATCATTATTCATCAAGTTACTTCTCTAAACTGTTAGATATCCTTCTGTGAATAGCATTACAACCAGACTATAAGCAGCAGTCAGTAACTTCAACCTTGCACATGGACTTTTAAATTCTAAACATTGGCAAAGGATTCGACTGTAGATAAGAGTTACTTTCCCAAAGGAAACAATGCAGGCAATCTTGGCTCTTTCAGAGGCAACAGCAGATCTGCCCACACCTTTACAGGTGTAATTCTATGCCAGAAGCCTTATCTGCCCCATCCTCTTAGTGCCACCCACTCAGACATGAGGGATAACTCTGTTACACACCTGCACAACCCCTATGGACACTCATTGTTTAGCATTTACTGAACAAATCCTTCATCACCACCTTGGCCAGGGACCAGGGCTTCAGTGCTGGTGGCAGGTAAAAGGCAAGAGAAGCTGCAGAAGTAGGAGCTCAGGATCAGCAGCGTGGGAAAGACACATGCCCAATGCCTTGCTGAGGTCCACCACCCAAGAGCCTGATGGCCAAGGGTGACCCAGTGCAGGTGCTGGAGTGGGACAAGGAATATGAGAGAGTGTCTCGTGTGAAATGCACTGTGAACTGGGGTAAAAGACAACATCCTAGTCACAGATGTGAGAAACAAGAAGCTTTGTTCACAAGTGCCCTCAAAAACCTCCCTTCCCTTTTGTTATTAAAAGATAATGCCACTCAAATTGCTCATTATAGTTCTTTGTTCCTGCAGCAGGGACTGCTATGAGGAGCTGTGTGTACTGCACAGCCTGGACCACAGCAATCAGCTGCCCAGAGCAGCTCTTCTGTACAAGAGCCTCCCCCTTAATGGTTCACTTCATGGGCAATTGGGCCAAAGAGGGAACACTGCTGGTTTTGACTCACTTTCTCATCATAAATAGAAGAATAAACTGACATGCCAAGTGTCTAAACTGAGAAAGTGCCTCTGTTTCCACAAATATTTATCTCCCCAAATGTAAACACAAGCTATTTAATTGCAAACGAACCATTTGATATTAAGTGGGTTCAAGTAGTAAAACAGAAATCTGTCAACTGCCTGTGCTGTTCATGAGCCCTGAGTAGCATTCCTGCTGGACTTGGCCTCTGTCCTCATCACTGTATCACCCAGTTTTACAGAATCCTAAACACTTGCATGGGAATGAAGAGAGGGAGGGGAAGTTAAAATCTTTTACACAGACACAACAACTTACTATGGCCTTTGCTCCCCAGAAGCAGTGTCATCCAAGCTGATGAAGAGACAAGTCCAGCCATTAGTTCATAAAATCTGATGTGAGCTCCACTGGACTTAGAGTCAAATTCTTTGTGTTTTCCTGCAAAACATTGCTAAGGTCTTTCTTAGACAACAAATAGATGAGGTTTGCTTTTTAACTGCACGTTGCCAAGTGCTCCTATTGCTCCTGATTAACCTGTCCTGGACTATTAGAAATATCTCTGTGATCCTCACAAATCCCAAACCACCTCACTTCTAGCCAGCCTTCTTCACAGATCATCTTTTTCTGGCTCACTGCTCCAGCCAAAATGACTCCTCTGCTCAACCCTCCACTGGCTGCTCTTCCCTCTTGCTTCAAACACAAACTCTTAGCAAGGTGCTGATCCCTGACTCTGCTCTGATACCAACTCAGGCTTGGCTGCTGCTGTGGCACCTCTCAGTTCTGAACTGCATTTCATGCTGCTCTTAATGGACTGAAAGAATTCCCCTCTCCAATTCTAAAAGGAGACCTGATTTCCCTCTTCCAAACCCTTAAAGGTCACCTCTGCTGCAGCTCCTACAGAAATAAACACCCAACACCTCAATAATGGTCCAGAAACTAAAGTGCCAGGACTGTGCTTGTGATCCTCACGAGCCTTGTATTGCTCTCAGCTTTTGGGAGAGTCACTCCTGTTTTCCCAGCTTTCACTTCAGCAGTGAATTCTCTGGTGACCAGGTTTCTGGTTCTGCTGATCCCAGTGAGCTGAGGCTCCTGGCCAGCCCTGTGCTGCAGATGGGACCACGAGTCTCACTTTGGCAGCCACACCAAAATAAAGAGATTATTTCAGACTGGATCAGCTCAATGCTTTCTCTTTCATATTCCCATGGGTTCATTCAGGGCTCACAGGAGAGGTCAGCAGAGAAAAAGCAAGCCCAGGATGGGATGCTGGTCTCTCATCTCCTGAGTCACCATTTCTACTTCCATAGCTTTTCTTTGGGTCTGATTTGTTCAGAAGCTCTTCTGAGCCATCCTGGCCTGGCAGGAGGAGATGGAAACTCTCCCATCAGCTGCTATGATGTGACTCCTGCATCATCTTTGCTGTGCCACAACCTTTGCTAAGGCTCCCCAGGTGTATAGGTTTTTACCTTGTCAGCCACAGGAACTGGGTCTCAGTAAAGAGATTCCAGGCACAGTAACCTGAAAAACGAGCACCAAGGAGTAATTTCATTGTGATATGTGTGGGGTTTCACATATTCCCTTTGGCCTTAGTGCCTCCTCCCAATAAAAGTAAGTAGATTAATTCCCAGATACAAACTTACAAAGAGGGTTGGTGTTTTTTTTTCACTTCTGAAACTTCTGAGACACAAGAGTGATGAAGGGTAAGGGAAAATTCCCATCTCTAAGGTGCAGGTGACTGCATTTTAATTTTTTTTCCTCATGATAAAAATAAAGCACGTGGACTTTTCTGCAGCAAATGAAGGCAGAGGGATCTGATAGCTTAAGAAACTCTTGTTTGTGATTTCACCTTATAATTGAGCACTTAAAAAAACCTAATAAATAATTAAACAGCAGGTAAGGAAGGAATTTCTCTTTCACAGAAGATTTTCCACAGATTGAGTCCACTCAGACCAGCAAGGAAAGATACTTTTGTTCTAGAGGTCTGCTCCATCCTCATAGGCATGTGCATTTTTCATCTGCATTTTCTATGGGACAGAGATCATGGCAGATTGGAGTGAAATGTGAGGTAAATATTTAAATACTTAACAGCCAAGCTCTGAAAACTTGAGGTTAATGAAGTATTTTAAGCTAAAGGATGGTCAGACCTGTGACACTGTGGATTGTCTTCCACTGACACAAGGGCTCTGTGTCACAGGAGCATGGAATGCCCAGAGTAAGAGGCAACAGGAGCTGGATCACACTCCCATCCAGCTGTCAGAGATGCTGAAGCAGACAATTACCTTCTGCTTCTCACTCAGGCTTTTTCAGGTTTTAAGTGCTTGGTACACAATTAGAGGTGGATTAGAGACAGTGGTAATAGGGTATTCTTGGGCTAATCTGCTCTCAATTGTTAATATTAATTAAAGGACTTCATTATACAATAAACATGAAACACTTCTTAAAAGCCAGCATTTTAGCTCACTAGCTACTTACTGTTGCTTTTGTTCAGCAGTGTAATTTCTTTATTTATAAATAGCAGGAGGCTTGGAGGACAACCCCAGCAGGAGCCACAGCAGGAGCATGGCACACATTGCAGCCAGGCAAGGGTGACCTCCTTCCTGACCTCACTGCCTTCAGATCTTCTCTCCTTGAGCTGGTTTTCCCTCAATACAACTGCCACAGCATCACAGCATTGTTTTGGATGGAAGATGCCTCCAAGATCTTCAGTCCCACCCATTAACCTGGCACTGCCAGGGCACCACTGCCCCCTGGCCCTCAGCACCACAGCTCCAGGGCTTGGAAACCCCTCCAGGGATCACAGGCACTCCACCCCTGCCCTGGGCAGCCTGATTTAAACATGATGTGAGTTATGAGCACATGCCACAGAGTGGATTGCTTTGGTGGGTGATTTCATAGGTGAGTTTGCAACCTTTTACTGCCAAGTAAATGCTGAGTTGACATTTATGACATACTCAGCCATGATTTGCAAGAGGGATTTTCCACCTTGCTTAGGGAAGATCCCACAATATGAAGTAGCTTTCAGCAGGTGTTTGTTTTCAGCTGCTCAGACTGATACCATACAAACCAGAAATAAAGAATAACCCAACACACACTATGATTAGGAGCATACCCTTAACAAAGGGCAGCTCCAGACAGGTATTAAATCAGAGAGATTTTTCTTGTAGGTTGGATTAATTCTGGTTTAACTAGTTGAAAAAAAAAAAAAGCCAAAAAACAGCACTTTATCTTTTAGAAAAACAATTCACACAATAAAATGTCTCAGTGACCTGAGTGGCTGGATTAACAAGGGAACAGCAGCAGCCTCCATGCAACCCAACTACACACAGCCATGAAGGTTTTCTGAGGTGGCTTTGGGATATTTTGTGCACTGGGGGGGAAAGAAGGAAAGAAATGGAGAAAATACAGCAAGAAAAAGGCAGCTGTGGAGCTGCCCAAAAATAAATCCAAGAAAACACCCCTGGTGCTGCCCATGGAGCAGAGGGGGACTGGGGTGGAAATGGTCTCCTACAGCTCCAAGCCCACTGTGCTGGAGGAAAATGGGAGTGTGAACATGCCCTTCAGCAAACAGGGGCTGCTCAGAGGACCACATGAATCCATCACCACCTTCTCTTCCTAATGGAAACTACCTGCAGGACACCAAATATTGGCTCAGTGCTCAGAGGGGACAACATGGGCATTAGACAGAGCCATACCTTTAACCCAGAGAGTGCATTATCTGTGCTGGGCTTTCTCAGTTTCCAGTGCCCTAGGTAGGGGGAAAAAAAATGAATGTTATTACAGATTTTAGCTGGGGTATCACCAGATACATAGAAAAAGGAAATGTTAAATTCACAACAGGCAACACAGGCTAAAATGGCAGGGCAGCAGAACCAAAATACAGTTGATAATAATGTAATTTAAATTGATAAAGTCATAGCTGTGTTCTATAACTAATCTGCCTATGGACAAATACACATATATAAAGGAATTATAAAAGGAAGAAAACAACTGTGAAAAGAGCTTTGCAAAGAGCCTGGATTTTGGGTCCCAAACAGGGTGGGGTGGGAAAGAAGCATAAGTGCCTCAAAATAAATTACAACAAACCCACTCAGTTTCCATCCCCAGTTCAGCTCCAGGTTCAGCTGCCTCAACTTTCTCTTTTTCTGTTAATCCAGAAGCTTGTTTTGCTGGAGACACAAAGGCCAGGGAAACGTGGAGCATCAGAGGGTGTTGACACCTGGATCTCACCCAGTGCAGTGCAGCAGCAGATCACAATCTGCACTGCCTCAGCATTGCCTTTCAGAGGTGGGATGCTGGTACAGGAGCTGGGTCACAGCCCTGATTTGCTTTTAGCTGGTGCTGTATTTCAAGCTCCTTCTCCTGATAACAGTATCTCAAGGATTTGGACTATTAAAGTTATCTAAAAGTGATAATGGTTTTCTCTACAGGGAGTATGTGATACACTTCCCTCCCTTCTCCCTGCTCTTCCTATTTTCCCCTTGGTTGATACCTCTCCATCCATCTCTGCAGTGTGATGCCAGCTCTACCTCCAATAACCTCTTTCTGCACATCTTAATTTTTAAAGGCACCCATCTTTGTCCATTAGTTTGCTTCTGTCTGCAGCATGACCTCATTTCCCTGTAGGGCTGCCATAAAATCATCTCCTATTGCCTGCTTCTGGGCCAAACACCTGCTGTGTCTTCCCATCCCAGCAAATCTGCATTTTGCTTTGCTTCTCTTATTCTCTCCCTCCCCTGCTTTGCATGCTGACACTTTTTTTTTTTTCCCTAATTATTTTATTTTTGCATGCACCTTTCCCACTCAGTGCTCCCTGGTTCACACAGGCACTGCTTCAAGCTTCAGTGTGGATGTAGGTGAGAAGGTCTTGCCATTTTGCCCATCTGTGGCTGTAGAGAAGTGGCAGGATGGGTCACCTGAGGGGTGTGTGCAGAAGCTGGTCTCAGTGTCACTAATGTGAAAGAACCAACTCTTGCAGCTGCAGTTAGATGCAAAATTAAGCAAGGACAATTTGCCACTTCTGAAGGGATCATTTTGGAAAGCAGATGGTGGAGAACTACCTCTACTTACCTTGATAAGGAAACTTCAGGTAATTAATCTTGCAGCAGGTCCCCAGCCTGCTGCTCCCAGCTGTGCCACCCTGCCAGGCACTGGTGGGTGCCAGCTCAGCAGCAACCAGGGCCATGCTCTTGCCATAGGACAGTGCTGCTGGAGCCTGATGTAAAATGTGCCTCCAATGCCCTAGCAAAGCCAAGGCAAGCTGTGTGTTTTCAGGCTTGATTGATCTGCAGGCCACTCTCAATTAATTAGGCCAGGGAGCCCTCACTTCACCTTTCCACCAGCTGCAGGACAGAGATGCCTGATGTTGCAGCTCCACAGATCTGATCCCTCCTGCCTGCAGCACCTGTCTCCTTGCTCAGGCAGGTCCTGAGGGGCAAAACCTGTGTCTCCACAGCACAGTCCTGTAACTGGGGCTCTTGCAGTAGTGCAGCTGGATCAAAATCTTCAGCCACCCCACCTGTAGCCCCAAGGGGGCAAGAGCAGTTGTGGTTTCTTCTGCCCTTCTTGTACCTCTTGGGTAGCAGCTGAAAGGCCTGAAGTTTCCTAAGCTTTGTTCCCCCCAAGATAAATCCTCTCTTGATTCCCCAGCCCAGTTGCCTCTGTGTTTGGAGGAGAAGGAGGCTGTCTGCAAGGAGCAGCACCAGCCTAGGGGCAAGCTGCCTTCTCCAGAGGGAAGAAAGCCTACAAGCAGGTCTTGTGGACCATTTTAAGCCTCAGAAGCTACAGCTCCATCACTTGTCACCTGTCACAAACACCCCACCTTGATCCTTCAACCAAATGCTTCTAGCTCCCTGTTAAACTGACAGGTATGAAGATAGTTGTTTTATCTACAGCTGGATGTGCTGTGGAGAGAAGGTTTGTAAATGAATAAAGAATATCTTGTGGTCTTAGGCATGACTTAACCAAGAGGGGTCTGAAGACTGAAGGATGAAGGTGGGTAGAGGAGGCTTTGGGTCTCATTTTGGGTATGTCCTGCTCTGGAGAACAAACCCATCCTCAGACTTTATGTTTTTCCCAGCTGCAAAATCCAAGTAGTAGTACAAAGAGGTTAGTAATTGCAATGTGTGCTGACTGTAAGGCAAAACACAGAGAGACAAAGTAGCTTATTCACTCCACAATCAGCTCTGCAAGTCAATATTTACATCCCCTTGCAAGAGTCGATGCCAAATATTTGGGATTAGCGTTTCATGGGTAAATATCAGCACCAAATATTTGGCTAAAACATCCCAAATATTTGGTGAAACCCAATTCTGCTGCCTGTGGGGCAGAATAGAGATAGTTAATATTTTTTCAATCACCTCGAATTTTTCCATGTGGTATTTTGACATGAAAATACACAAATTACTATCTTTTTGGAGTGATCATTTTCACTGAGGAGAATCTAGTCATCTGATAACCACCCCCCTGCTTTGTGAGGGGTTTTTCATTGTTTTTAATCCTCTTTTTTTTTTATCTTGCTCACAACCTCCATTCATTTACCAAAAACAATATTGCCAAGGAAGATTTCACCCCTAAAACTTCAGAGATATTTTTTTCCCTATAAACTTCCACTAGATGAAACTCATGGAAATGGGTTCTGATTTTTGCTGTGACAGAAGATGATGTGGTTTTAATGGTGTATTAGTAATATGGCTCTGCTAAATGCCATTTAGAACCTCTTTCAAATTGCTATTGACTGGGTTGGGATGGAACTATGTAGATGGGAAATATGGATGAATTATTGTATTTTCATCAGAGGCAGAATTCTCAAACTGATAGAAAAACCCCTGGAAAACATTATCTATACAAAAGAGCCAAAAATAGCCCAGTGGCTGTGTTTTAACCACAGCAAAAATGGCTTCTGAGTAATTATCAAATATGACCACGTGTTGAAATCCCATTTCGTCCCGGGGCTGCTGCAATCAATACACTATTTATTTTCAAATAACCAGGCACTGAGGATCATTTGGACATAGATCCCATAAATACACATTACTTCATTATTGACTCTTTCTGTCCACTGCTGCATGATTAACATTTCACTAACACGAGCAATCAAGCAGCAAACAAAGGGAATTTCCAGCAACCAGCAATTGTGACGACTCTCCAGCCACCATTGCTCCCCCCACAATATTTTGGTAGGAATGATGGGGATGATGCCCTTGGGAATTCCTTTTCTTCTTTACAGAGAGGCACATTTAAGCAGCAAGCCAGCAAAGTGGGGAGGAAGACAATATTTGCAATGAGCTGCATCAGGGAATGTGCACAAGGCAGTTAAATGGTACTTCCACATCCCCGGGAACTCTGCATTTCCCTTCCAAAACAAACCCACCCCGTGGTTTTAATCCTGCAACGCTGGAGGAGCTGCTGATGCACACACCTACCCTTGGCAGTTCTCCACCTCCCCTTCAAGCCATCCTCTGCCCAAAGCACTGATGCAACAATGACAGAATTATGTAGGTAGGGAGGCTAGCAAGCTGCTGAGCTTGCAAAAAAACCACTCTCCCTTGTGTATCATCTCCAGCAGGTAAGAATATCATCAGCATAACTCTTGCAGAGACTGGTGGTGGGGCTCTGGGAGGATCTGGTTTTGCATAAACCCGGTATGAATTGCAACAAGTTAGGGGAGGGGGGGGGTATGCAAAGTGGAAAATGACTGCAGGAGGGAAAAGAAGATGGAGGAGGCAGAGGCAGGCCCCTGTGCCAGCAGGTTTGCAGAGGGAGCAAATAGGCAGGATGAATTCCAACCTTTGGGTTTTAGCTTTGCCCTGAGAGAGGGGGGAATGCAGAAGCTTCCTGGCAGCCTCTGGTTGCCTGAGGCCCAGAGTGGACATCTGACCACAGGAGCTGCAGTCAAGGTGATCTTCTGGGCAGCTGCCATGTTCACTTTCTTTCCAAAGCTTGCATTTCTGCTCCTCCTGTCAATAAAAATCCCTGCATGAAGAGATAAGCTGAAGCCTGGTGTCTCATTAAGGCTGAGAATTCAACCCTCTGCTTCAAGCCCTGTCCTCCTACGCTACTTTATAGCATTAAGAAATATTGCCCAAGCTGATCCACTAAATCCTTGTATTAGCCAGTGCAATTAAAGTTAATGCAGAGGAAGAAAATGGGAGCTAGAAGGACTTCTCCATGGCAGTGCCAGCTCTGGAGTGATGTCAAATATCCAGTCACCTCCCATTCCCAGCTGTGCAATGGGGTGGGTGAGGTGCACATAGTTAACTGTAAAGTGCACCAGCAACGAGTTTGAAACACTTCAAAACCCTAGATCATCCTCGTTTAAATTGCTTAAGAAAATGCCCAGAGTTTCTCCAGACAAACTGTGGGATATCTTGAAGTGAGAACATAAATCCCAACGCTGCCATTCTTTTTTCCTCCAGGGAGTTGACTTAATAAAGCATCCAAACTAAAAAGCCAGGCTGTGGTGCTTCTAGGATTTTGCTTCTCTGGCAGCTGTAAACTTGGTGACTTCTGAGTTGCAAAAACCCTGTCCTAAACGCCTCGACCATCAGCAGTGACACTTAATGAGATCTGCAGATAACCCCTTAACAGGCTATGCAGTGATTAAGTTAATTTAAATGATTCATCTCCACTGCAGCCCGTTAGCCTCGTCCCTAACAGTCATTTGCAGGGCAATAAAACCCTCTCTATCCACACAGGGCAGTTTTATCAGGGAATTTCCAACCTGAATGATGTCTGCTTGGAACTTTCTTTTGCCTACTGCTTTTGGAGAGGTGCTCATCCCCACCAAGCCAAGAGGGGGGATCTCCCAGAGAAGCAACCACTCGTGCAACGCCACGACCAGAGTCGCTCATCAAAGGCATTACCAGCCTGGCTGTGAACAGCTCTTCCAGCTCAGGCTTCAGGGGGAATTTCACTTATGTGGCATCACTGAAATTGGGACGTGGCCAAGGTATTACCATCCACACTCCACTTTCACACTTGCATGCACCCACAGGCACGCAGAAGAGCCACAGGAGCTCTAACGAGCCCGCTTCCAATGACTGCCAGCCTGCATTAGCCCAGGATTTAAACTCCAATCTTGCCTCCGCCCAAGCAAATTGCTCCACTTGTTCCAGCTCTAAAAAAAAGGTGCAAGATCAGATCCTTACATCTGAAATAAATCAAAGGGGGAAAAGCTCTGCCAAGTGACTCGTTGGCAAGGTGGTGTTTTCTGGGAGGTCCGATTCCCTGCCGCATGGAGCCGCTCGGCCAAGTGATGCCGCAGGGTTGTGTAACATGTAAACCCCCCCCCCCCCCCCCCCCCCTCCCCCCCCCCCCCCCACACCTAAGCGCCATCACTACCCTCCTCTACTCCTCCCGAACACGAGTGAAGTGACAAGAACTG